>PVKM010038952.1:0-13939 GCA_004027735.1 Carollia perspicillata | reverse complement strand
GGAAGCGGAAGACAGGGTCGCGTGGGGTTCGTCATGCGCCTGACACCTAGCCATGTGAAGGGCGTGGGTCTGCGGTCTAGCAGTATGGCATTCAGACACAAGACCGCACATCCACGTCTTCATTCAACCAGCCCTACACAGACCTAAGGGGCAGAGCGATCAGACGGTTAGCCAGGGAGTGCTGACCAACAGAGGATGACCAGGGACGTTGTGGGCATTTGGGGTAGGCTGCTGTACACTGTAGGCCACTGTGCAGGTCCAAGGGTTCTTATCTTGGAAATGGGGGAGGTGAAATACGGAAGCCAAGGTGAGACTAGGCAGAGAAATGGCAGGTGATCTGGTTTGGGGACACGAGGAGGCACCTAATGTGTCCCTGGGCAGCCTTTTGACTGAATCTCTCTGGACCGGGTGGTGCAAAGGGATCCCCAGAGCCGGGACGGACCTGAGTCCTGCGGGGAGGCCCTGAGAATCCCTGGCTGCATCCCTGGCAGACTGGTCCCAGTCTCTCCAAATACCCTCTTCATAATGCAGCCCCACACTTGATGCGATTGACTTCTCGGCCCCCACTTATCATAGCGTGGCGGGGCTTTGCCTTCATTTTTCTCGAGAGTGCGTAGCCGGGGTTTATTTATTTTATTTATTTATTTTTGTAGAAAAGGATCTTTAGAACCTTTTAACTAGTCACCTCAGAAGTACTGGTACCACATCAAAACTTTCTCTTTTATATAATTAAAGATTGGGAAAAAACTGGGTGGAATATTACACGGCTAAGTGAAAGAACAAGAAAACTATTACTGATGTAAAATTACTTAAAATATATGTTGCTAAAAGTAAAAATTGCATTAACATGTTTGCATCTATGCAAATTACATATAGATAGGTATATATAGGCATGTATTTACTTTATCACAATAAATCATGTTAAGAGAGATACACAAGAAACTCCCGGGATGGGAAATGGATGGCAGGAACACAGGGATAAAAGGAGATTTTTCACAACATCAAGTTCTGAATTCTGAATCAAATGAGTGATACTTTTCCAAAGGAGAGCTAAAATACAATTTTTTGAGGTGAATAATGAAAAAGAGAGCGATTTTATGACTACCTCTTTTAAGACATATACTGCCTTTGTGCCACCCAAAATTATCTTGTGCTATACTTTGAAATAATAAATATAACATATTTTACCTAGTTTCAGGAACTTTCAAATATTCTCCTTAAATAAACAGTACCTAGCATTACATATAGGCTTGCTTCTTTTTATAAAAAGTAGATCTTTCTTCTTAGATACGATGTCCCACACAATTACGACGCCCATTAGATTAATGTACATATTTTCTCAAATATTGGGAAGAGGTTGAATAAAGGGGAGACGAAATAGTAACTTCAAAAACACTTTAGTAAAACATGATGTGCCTACCAGGTTTCAAGGACTGGAAATCAACTGTAATTAATTCAAAACTATTTTTGTCAAATTAGTGCCGCCACTGTGCGTTTTTAGCCTCTTGTGTTATCTTGATATTCTTTATGCTATTTCAAAACTATTTTTAAACCAAGTATTATTAAAAAATAGGAATCCAACCTGGGCATTCGTTAGGTTAACATAGATGAGAATACAGTGTTATCCTCAACAGATGCCCCACTTAAGCACAAAAATCTAATTCTATGTAATTTCGTCCCTGGCATCCTCGCCTTCTCCTGTCAAAGCGAATCAACCTGACTGCTAATTTTTGAAGCAAAACCTCTGTGATCATTTCCCTCGTGATTTAATCCAGCTCTAACCTCAGGCCTTTCGAGGTTCAAGGTCAATGACCCAATTTATTCTGCCATCAGCCTCTGTTATCAGTAACCATTGTCATTCCTCGAGAGGCTTTTACTACATAACATTGTTCACTGGGTGCGTAGTCCCACCAAGTTATGCGGGCACTTGAAGGAGGTTTCAGAGTGCAACTTGGAACAACTTGGCACGAGATTTTGGAGGCTCTGGCCATTGGTAAGCAGAGGGAAAGGGGTTTTCAGTATGGGTTTTGCCTCTATTAGCAGAAGCCAACAGCTAAGAAATTATTTGCCTCTCCCCCATGAGAAGAAACTCGGTCCTCGGCATCCTCGCCAATGGGAAGAGAGTTTTAAAAAGAAATCCTGGTGCATAGGCACTCCAAGAAAATCTGGGAAGAAAATAAAGGTATGGGTAGTACCCTCGATGTTTCTTAGAGATGAATGAACGTACCCGAGCTCACATCTAGGGGCCTTATTTCACTTTTTTTTTCCGACACCTCGCGTCTTTGAGCCTCCTTCACGCATAGCAGTTAACACATTTTGCGAATTTGCCTTGATGTTTTAAATAACTTTCCCTCCCTCGGCGTCCCACCAGCAGGTCCGCAGGGAGCAGCGCACGTGTTGGAGAAGCTGTCCTTAAGTAAAGGAGAGATCCCAGGGATGCGGGGCCCCAAGCAGGGAACTGCTGCTCAAGGGGTCCGCGGGTCCCAGGAGGCCTGAAACTGGGTTTCTGTGTCAAAGATGCTGAATGAAATCGGGGGTGGAATTGTTAAAATTGGAAATGACCTATTTAACTATACGTGCATTCCCATGGTTGGTATAAATACGTCCAACTTTCTCATTTTCTCATCAGAAGAAACTTCCCCTACACTCTGATGCCAAGAGCCTTTTCAGCAATGTGTTGATGAAAAAAAGAGTCTGTCTTGTTGGACTTGAGGATTCTTTATATTCTCTACGCTTTCTCATTCTCACATGCAATAACAACTCAAAGACGGCTTCAGTCCCACTGAAGCTTAAGGGGGAGGAAAATAATGGCGTGGCGTGGCGTCGCTCGGAGGAAGAGCTTATAGAGTAAGATGATTTATTTTGGCTCCGTTACAGATCAGAAACAGAATGCATAGTTATCTGATCATAAAATATAATGTTGGGCTGTACTTGATTTCCCAAATTTCATTGCCGTGCGGGCATAATTTGATGTCTCATAAAATTATGGCCTTAGAAAATCACCTTATAATTTCTATTTCACCCTTCCCAAACCATCCACTCATCCTGTAAATCTGAGGGAAATCCCAGAAGCCATTACCGAGGAAGGTTAACCAGTATTCCCCACATGTGCTGACTGTACTGTTATTAACGGGACGTGGGTATATCTTGGTATTCATTGACTTGTTGCTTTAAGGAGCATATTTCCAAAAGCCCTGGAAGCAGGAAGCTACAGGGCAGGGAGAGCCGTGCTGCACGGAGTCAGCCTGGAATTCTCGCTGTAATGTATCCTGATCAGAGACTTGCGAGTCCTAGGCCTGCCTGTTTTAGTGAGAGGCTCCGGACATCTAGTCAAATGGATTCCGCATTTAGGACTTAAAAATCTATACCTTCGACTTTGCACTTAGTGATGGACAAATAAACGTTTTAGCTAGAAATCCACCAGTCTTGGCATGAAGTCACATAGTTTTGTTTTTCTTTTTCTTCAAGAAAAGAATATTTTGTTTGCAGAAAAATTGCATGACTTTCCTTTTTTTGGATATGCGACCTTTAAGAAAAGGTTGTGCTGTGTATTTCAGCCACCAAGCATTGAGAAAATTGCATTAGCAGTAAAATAATATTCTTACTGCCAAGTGTACAAATATTCACTAACAGCAAGCTTATTCTCCGAGGCCCTGAGCAGTGCTTCATCATGCTAGCACGGCCTCTGTGACAGAACCCTTCTCTGACATCCATCCACCTCCCTGTCATTCATGGCTTTGTGATTCGCACCAGCTTGGTGCCCACACTGGCCAGATGACCCCTTCCCCCAAATCCTGCCATCCTCAGCTGGCCAGGGCTTCTCAGGGACCCTCTTTCCTGGGCTGACTGGCGGCTCTGACCTCTGCGGCTGCTCTCCACGATTGTTTTTGGACAAAGTCGGGGGGACTCACAGAAAAGCAATCCTATCTGCTGATGTATAAATAATACACACGCAGATATGCACGCAAATATACAGCAGCTTGTTTCACAAAGAATGGAGAGCCTCTAAATGCAGTGGGAAATGCATTGCTTTGAAAGACGCCTGTCTGGAGAGGTGTGCCATTACCTGTTACGATTTTTTTGAAATCAAGTTGCAGAGGAACGAGTGTAAATGTCGACGGTCCCTGCATAGCCAAACTCTGACTTGTTTTCCAGGGCTAATGTTCAAGAGGCTTAAATGAGGATATAAACAAGCAAATTATTTCTGAGTCTTAACTGGAATTATTCTCATTCAATGAAGAGGAGAGTGAGGATGAGTGAGGATGCTGTTTTGTATGATTTTCATTGGTAACCAATGAAATTCAAGCAAAACCCTTCACAGTAGAACCTTTGATTTTTTTGACAAAATTCAGACAGCTGCAGTGATCTGGGTGGGGGCAGGGGTGCGTACCTATGAGTCTGTGCTCTACTTCCTTTCCCTGCACTGCCCCATCTATGGCTGGGAGGGCCAAGTCCATGGCAAGTTCATTTCTGGGCCGGCTCTGCCCAGTTATATGATGTGAATTGATGTCCACTAGGGTTCAGAACAGTAGACCCTGATTCGAATCCTCAGACTGAACGAGTCTACCACTGTTAGGGGAAGAGGCCAGTCCATACCCATTAGTTAGTCAAATTCATCTCAATCTACTTTATTCGATCACTTTTAGGGAATATTACCCAAACATAAGTATATTTGGAAAAAGAAATGCTGTGAAAATCCAGAAATATAACGGTTTCATGGAAAAGAGCTACTCTCTAGCTAAGTTCTAAAATTTTTAAAAATATTTAGGATTTTAGACAGTTGTGTCTGTGAGTTCTTGGTGGTGACAGAATAACTTCATGGTCAAGAGCAGTGGACATATCGTTCTATGGGCATGAAGCCAAAATATTAAAGGCAGTTAGAAGAGTCACATGATTTTGTAAAAGACCATGGCAGGCTGAGACCCTGCAGAATAATTTATCTTACACAAAGCTTTCCTTCCCAATATGGAAGTTCTGTGCAAGTATTAAATCTCAAAACAAATTAATCCATGCCTATCACTTGAAATGTTTACAGTTTAGACATTTAAATATCAGAGTTCCATGTAACGGCATGAACAGGTTGTAGAGATTGGTTCATTTGAAATTCCCTTTGGTAGCAGATGCGACAACTGGTCGGCATTAAAGCAGAGTTTAAGGTAATCACTGCACTTGCTCTTTTGTTCTAAGTGCTTTACAATCCTTAATTCACATAAAACATCTGTGAAATTTCGTTAGGAGTGTGGTGAGTAAGATTTAATCCCTGTTTTTATACCAGCATGTGCTGCAACATGCTTCCATGTACTTCAGTCTTCCTGGTGTGAAAAACTCACGTGGGAACGCACGGGAAAGCATTTTCATGCCGTTAAAACTTGGGGGCCAGCGAAGGTGGATGTGCTAACAGAACGAAGGCTAGGGCACACAAAAGATGATTTCCTCTATTGATTCTTAACATCAATTGGAGGAATAATTAGAGAAACAAATGAAGATTAGGAGATCATTTTGTTGGCCAAATGTGTCTTTGTTAAAGCGAAAGCAATTGGTTTCTCTTTGGTGTCACAGAGGAAACATAGGCGAAGTGGAGTAAGTTATTTTGCCGCGAGGCAGGGATGGCATGTGTGCGGTAGGTCAGCAGACTGCTCACGCCTTCTCGATCCACTGCGGACAGCTCTGACCAAGCTAACCCAGCCAGCGCTCCCCGGGGAGCCCAGGACCAGCTCCGTCCCCTTCTCTGGAGGATGGGGGAGGGGCCCCGGCAGTCCTTGGAAGGGCATGGTGACACACCACCGGGACCTTCCTGAAGTCCCTGTGCTAAGTGATAACAAGGTGTGTGCTTCGGAGCCGGTTTCCAGGGTGCATGTCATAGAAAGCACACCACTAATCGAGATACCAGAGAACTTAACAGGAAGCCTGTTCCAAGTGCATCTGCACATCCCCGTCACTGATCTGGAAACATTTATCTAGCACATTCTATCTGTAAGACACCGTGCTTGATAGACTCTGAGACAGTGGGCACACGCGCGCGCGTGCACACACACACACATTGTATCTTTGTTTATTTATGTCCTGCCCATTTCACAAAAGATTTGTGATTGTCTACAAGTGCTTACACATAGGTATATGGTTATGTGTGTGCACATGTGTGTATACGCTATACGTGAGAAAATACAGAATAACCAATAACAAAGGGACTCGTGGTAAGGAAAAATGTGGAGAGGGAGCAGTTAGGGTAGGGTAAGATGAACAAACAAGACGTACCTTGGACGAGGTATTGTAGAGCTGTTGGAAGTAAATCAAACTTTTGGCTTTAGGGTTACTTTCCAAAACTCAAAGAAAGAACAAGACAACCCCGTGATCAGTTGTAAAGATGTACTAGGTGATAGACCATATGTTAAAAGCAAACAGGAGAGGTTTCCCAGAGAGAGGAGAGGGAAAATTCTGTCACGGGTTCTCATTCAGAGAACATTGTACTGTCTGATGAGTGGGAAGCTTGCCAACATCCGTGCAATAATTAACATATTCAGTTAGATGTGACAGTTCTCCTAATAGTCCTCAAAGTACACTGGTGACCTGCCACCCATGTAAAATACAGTGAAAGCAAGTCTATAAGAAGGTAAAATATTGCAGGAAAAAATGTAGCTCTCCTATCATCTTGCATTTCCCCAGAGTAGGATTTAGAAAACTGACATTCAAACCAAGCTACGCAGAGGCGATCGTTCTGGGGATGGGGGCGAGAGTAGCCAGTGAAATCCGCAGGGTGCGTGTACCTGCTCCCCTTCCTGACACAGGGACTGCTGGCCTTCATCCGTGTCACACAGGAGACTCCAGGGGATGGCACCTCACATTTAGATACCTGGCGCAGATACAAAGGTAGAGAGTTGGAGGGTTTAAGGGAGTAATCTTCGACAAGGATTGGGGGTGCAGGGACTATGAGGACCTAATGAAAGGAGCCTCCTAATGCTCTGACCACCAGTTCTGGGCAGCTGAGTGAGAAAGTCCTTTTGTCCTGTGGCCGGTGTTTGCTCTGCCCTCAACCAGAGGAATGAGGTTCTTCCTCAGGACCTGTTTCTAGTCTGTTCCGGAGGGAAAATGAGTGTGCAATGCCTCCGGGTTCTGCTGTACAGAACAGTGTTCTCCAGGAAACATTGTTTTTCAAGGCTGATATGAAATCTCCGTGATCAGAGGAGTTTGGGGACCAATGGGAAAAATGAGGCTCAAAGCCTTTGAGGAGGCTCCCACAAGGTGTGGATCTCAAACAACAGTGAGGTGTGCCAAGGCCGATTCAGTGGCGGGCCCCTCTTTTTGCAAAATGTCTCATGGAAACACTTTGCTTACAGCAGCCATAGCACAAGGCAGCAAGTTTTATAAAAAGTAGCAAGTTTTTAAAAGTGAAAAGCAGACTTACTGTTTCTAAGTCAGAACATTCACTTTGCTATTTGAAAGGGAAAATATTCCATAAAATAATCTAATAAAAAGTAATCATATCCTGGCTGGTGTAGCTCAGTGGATTGAGCACGGGTCTGTGAAGCAAAGGGTTGCTGGTTCGATTCCCAGTCAGGGCACATGCCTGGGTTGCAGGCCAGGTCCCCAGTAGGGGACACATGAGAGGCAACCATACATTGATATTTCTCTCCCTCTCTCCTTCCCTTCCCTTCTAAAGACAAATAAATAAAATCTTTCAAAAAAAGTAATCATATAATAGAGTTTAAAATTCTGACTAACATTAAAAAAAACTAGTAGGCTTCTCACCTACATCGTGCCTAATATTTTGGCTCTAAGCAAAACATGAAACCAAGTAAAGATTTACATGGTGTTTAATTAGCTTTTCTTTTTCTTCTCAAGCCAAAATAGTTAGTTTCATGAAAACTATACAATAAAGGCAAGTATTGTTTGACCAATATTTCTATTGCATATTTTTCTGCTTCTTGTTTTCTGCCAAACCCAGGAACGAGGTGTTTTGTTTCACTGTGTTTTGTTTTGTTTTGAATCGTGGGCAGGAAGAGACCGGGGAGATGATAAGAGGACCAATGGGTGTTCGGCTCTGTGTTTCATGCCTCAGAAATGTTCTCTTTGGTTTAGACACGGTGAGGAGAGGCGAAAAGACCTTCGGCGGCTATGTGATCCTCTGGAGAACTTTTCAGTTCCTAGATCACATGTTCAGATCTAGATGATCAAACTCACGGTACAGGCTAGAACAATACACAAGATCAAAAGGGAAACTTTCATTTGAACTTGGCTTACTGCTCTAGAGGCCACAACTGCTCATTAGGATAAGACAAAAGACAAGGGAAGAGAGAGGGGGGTTCGGAAAGTCAGACAGTGATCATGAGTGATCTATGAAACTGAATTCCAAAGACCATCGGAAGGAATCTCAGGGAAGTTTTCAAATGCCTTGTTAAAAAACTAGGCTTGCCTCTTTATATCCCCAATGCGTTAGCTCACTATCAATTCATCAAATACAGAGGTACAGATAAGAGAGTGACATTGTAAGTGTTTAGCTTTGGACTCTCTAATAATATCACATAGCAGAGCCACTGACTAGCCACCTCCACAGGCAAGTGATCTACATTTCGTGCTGTTTCCTCATCTTTAAAGGGAAAGGAAAGCCCATACTTCTGCTTCGGAGAGTTTATGAAAACCCCATGAAATGATGAATGTGAGGACACTTTGCAAACCCTAAAGCCACAATATGAATATTAATACTATTATTACTCAGCTCAGTCACTTTTCAGATCTTCTCCCTGCTCCTCGGGACTCATTCTGAAGATGGGAAGGCTGAAGCCACATCAAATTAAGATTCTGGAATATCCGTGAATCTTTCACTTCTCCCAGCTCCCACTGGTAATTGAAAGTTGATGTATGATTCCATTTGTTAAACCGGGAACAGAAGTTCTGACGCTGACTTACTGAGTTTTCAGTAAAATAAATGTACCTTTGACAGGTTTAAGATAATGAGACCCGAGAGTCGGGCTGGGTGAGGAAATGTGCTGTTTGCAACGCTGGTCATCGAAGTTCATCAACAGGCAAAGTGAAGACGGCCACACGGTACAGTGACACACTCCTTCCCCAAAACGTTCTCAGTTTTGGCTTCCTCTCTCCCCTTTTTGTGTTCCGCATACTCTTGAGACTTGCCAAATTCAACGAACAGAGCAAAATAGAAACTTCGAGAGAGGCCAAAGAAATGTCACTGTGGGTAAATAGTCCTAACGGATGCATAGATTTAAAACCTTATTTATGCTGAGATTTATTTAGCAAGCACACTTGGAATCTAAACACTGGAACGAAGTATTTCTTCACTGGTTCGATAACGCCAAGGGCCCTGCTACTTTCCAAAGGTAAAGAGTTGCTTCTCTGACTTACAATTCAGAGGCACGTTTCTCAGGCTTGAATAACATGGTAATAATAACACACCAATGCAAACACAGGCAGATCATTGAGGAAGTGGCGTTTAGCTTTGCCTTCAGCCAAGGGACGTTGAAAAATTGTCCCCAGTGAAGCCTAGCCAAAACAAAATGCCTCTCCCAGTAGACCTTTCGCTGCCTTCTTTCTTAAAATAACACACCCTTGGGGCACAGACCTTCAGGGAATTTACGCACCTGGCCGACCATATTAAGATATTTTACACTGGTATTATATCTGTCAACAGATATTATTTCTTTTCCAAGGATGCTCTCAGATGGACTGTTTTACTAAATCTGGGCAGGAGAATTTTCTACAGAGTAAATCATTGAACAGCCAAACAGGGAGAGAAAAATAAAATTTAAAAAAAAGCCTTTCTTTCGAAGGCATTCAGGCTCAAGTCAACGACAGTGGCCGTAACAGAGGAAGTAGCCAAAGAGGCCCAGATACGGAGAAGAGGGCTCTGAGCCCGGCCTTTCTCGTGAGTGTCTTGTCTTGTTAGAAGCACTACACTCAAGATGATCGGTAACACACTGGTTTTCTGCTGTGCTGCGGGGGCCGCGATGCTCCTCCGGGTCACTGAAGACTGCCACCTTCTTCAGTGAAGGTCAGGGACAGCCGTTCCATTTCTATAGGCTGCAGGTGTGCAACCTCTACTTGGGCTTTTGCTGAGAAGCTCAGTGAAATGATCCTTTCTGGAAAACGGTGAAGATGGAAAATGATTTCTTTTTGGGGGCCCCCAAATCCCGCTTCGTTTATTTTGCTGTGCCCAGCACCTAGCCCAGTGCCCCACGAGACTGTTGAGAAATGTCTCGCTCCGCCAGAGTCACTGAGTAAGTGGGGCAGGTTGTAGGGCATGTTCACGAGCCCCTTCTGGTCATGCCATTGCAGGAAATGGTCAATGAGACTTGGAACAGACACGTTCAGGCGGGAGATAGTGGCATTGCCAGATTTGTCCAATAGTTAGCACATACTTATACTAAAAAGATATTTGTTGCTTATCTGAAATTCCAATTGAACTGGGTGGCCTGCATTTTATCTGGCAACCCTATATGGTGAGGAAGTTGCAAAAGATGAAGTTTGCTTGAAAACAGTCAGTCTGTAAATGGACTTTGAAGGAACATGGGCAGCTTGGGTGGTGAACTTCACTATTAAACTTGAAAATAGCTGGTTTGACAGCTCTGTCTCTTACTGAAATGGCAAAAGAAAAACCATGACACTGCTTAAGCTTCAATTGAAATGTTTTTGGCTCTGCTTCTGGTCCAAAGGAGGAAAACACTGAAATAAGGGCAAACTGAATTTTTGAGTATCAACCATCAAATCACTGATCCTCTGTCCTTTTCACACAGAGACACATAACGGGTGTGTATTACACACACACACACACACACACACACACAGCCATTTAATCCATTTGTTGCATTTTAAGATTGCATCCTTTGTGTGAAGCCTCTGGGTAGAAGTATGATTAAATCATTCATTACAATATATTCTTAATATATAGCAGCAGCAATGTTGACAAATAAAACCTAGCCCCTAAACCAATGTATTTCATATGATTACTTCATCTGGTAGTCTTCACCTGGTACCGCTTCCTTACAATTTAGGGTTTGCCTCATGACCTATGATATAATAGTGGGGGTCTTAGAAGAGTTTGAAATGGGGGAGCAGTGCAAGAAGGGGTCATTTTCTAGAAAATGCATCTGGTTCTTTTAAATACAAATTGAAGAAATGTGTGACATTGCTTAAAAGAAATGAAAATATATGAGGATTTTTTTTTTAAGTTACCAAAACTGTTTGGATTGATTTTAAGCTGTTTAAAAGGGAAGAAAAAAAAAAAAACCCAGGCCTTTCAATCTTCACAATTTTCACTGATATTTCCTAAACTTTGACCCAGCCGCAACTTTCTGGTTTGGCACTAACAGCACTGACAGATTTTAAGGGGTTTTGAACCTCTGTTTCTCCATTTTACCATAAGCTGTGTTTTCCAGCATCCATGTTGACTCATGATGGTCTAAATTCCCTGCTGAGTGCTCTCTGCTGCTCTGGAAACGTGGCTGAGTTCAGGGACTGCCCAGAGAGCCGTCAACCGCGATTTCTGGGTGCTGCCTAGGGGGGTGTTTCTGGATTGGCACTTGCACCCATAGACTGGGTCAAGGAGATGACTCCTGCCCATGTGGATGGGCACATCCAGTCCATTAGGAGTCCAAATAGAATGAAAAGGTGGAAGAAAGGCGAATTTACTCTCCGCTTAAGCTGGGGAGTCCTTCTTCCCCTGCCTTCCTCTCCAGGCATCCATCGGTGGTCCCGGTGCCGGACCTTGGTCTCGGACAGGAGCTCCCACCAACAGCGCTTGGACGTATTTACACCTCCTGCTGTCCTATGTACGTGCATTTGTTATACCCTACTGGTTCCATCTCTCTGGAGAGTCCTGACTGACACAGATAACAACCTCAACATTGCAGTGACTCAACACAGTGACGTTCATTTCTTAGTCACGTGCACGTATCCTGGTCAGGGTCGCAATCGGGCCGATATTTGGGGGAAAGCTTCCTCAGGCCTTACCCTGGTGACCCAGACACCCATCTGAGCATTTCAAAATTGTCTTCCTAGTTAACAAAGAGAAAAAGAGGGACCCGTGGTCCAAACAGTGCCAATTAAATACTGCGGTTCACAAATGACATACATTTCTACTCACTTCTGCTCCCATTTCATTGGACGGAATTAATCACATGGCCACTTAACACCAAGGAGGCTGGGAAATACTGACTCTCATGTTCTGGCCTGATGGGAAGACAGTATTTGGGAACATAACACCAGCTGCCATGCTTACTTGCTATGTCAAAAGTAGGTCCATCTATTCCCCCTGCCTGAAAGTTCTCCTGGGTCTAAATGAAGTTTTATCGGTATCTCTGAAACAATCACCTCCCCGTGCCCTGCATCTCTCCCTCTCCCATCTGATCCATTAGAACCCAGCGTAGAAAGCAAAGCCTCCATGAGAATATGGTCTTACATGACACTGTAACCTTTTCCCCCTCTAGAAAACCACCCTTTATGAATAAAACATGGGTGACCTTTAAAAACTTAGCAGTTGTACTAGGTGATTGCATATTAACAAGCTTTTTGAAGAAATAGGACAGGCACTGTATGTTTCACTTAAGGATAGATAATAGAACTATTCAAATAATTTATTATTTTATTCACTAGGAGGAAATGCAACAACTATTTCACACAGGCCACTTATACCTCCCTCCGTTGCGTATGACTTCTCACTTATCTTAACTGTGCCTTTTTATTATTAAATTGAAGATTCCCAGGGAAATTAGAATGCTTCGTATCTACTTGGATTTTCCATTTTTTGGTGAAATAGCTGAACATCCTGAGGGTTAGAACCCTCAGTAGGGGGAGCAAAGGAAGGCAGAGTTACTTGCCATGAAATTGGATCTCCTGAGGCCCAAACCCAGAACCTCAGGTTTCACAGTGCCTGGCATATAGAAGACTCTCAATTAATTCCATGTTCAAGGCTGTTCTTAAGCATTTAACAAAGGTAAAGGTAAAAGGAGCTTACAAGGGAATTCTGTCAGTGTTACTGAGGAATCTGAAATCAAATCTCTCTCTCTCTCTCTCTCTCTCTCTCTCACACACACACACACACACACACACACACACACACAGAGTTCTAGGGTGGACCCAAAGGGAGAACTATCATGCGGGGAACGGATGAGGGGCAAGGGAGATGGAATCAACTCGCCGGTAACACACAGTTAGGAAGGGGCCTCTGTCCCAGGCAATGCGTTTCTAATTCAGTTGTTTGGGAGATTTATTTTCTAGCTGGGCTGCCCAGAGTCCTAGGGTTCTGACGGGACACCCCAGGAGGCACCGACACGGAGTAGGGTGTCTTCACTCCGGTGCTCGATAGGGGCTGGGGCTACTGTGTTCACGTGGGTTGTAAGCTGTCATTTTTGGCTGCACAGTCTGAACAACAAGGAACGTGTGCCACTGCGTGTGTCCACTGGGCACTACAGTGTCCTCTACTGGCTGTGGCCTATCAAGTCACCATTCATCTTGTGATGACTGACAGCGATATTTGATAAACATCGAGTGAAAATGATAAGCACACATGGCGTGACTCTATAGAACACTAGAAATAGTTGATACAGCTCCTGAATCACCATGCATATAGTTAGTTTGCAAGACACAGATTACAAACCTATAGGAAATGCCATTGGGTAACTCAGGATATTTGATCAATCTTTGCTGGGTCTCAGCCAAGCCGGTTACACTTGCACAGGCTTTGAAATCGGGGTCTTCTTTCCCAGCTACAAGATCCTCAAGTGGCGAGCCATGATTTTAAAATTCTCTCTTGTGCTTATGCAAGCTCATACAGTAACTGAAAAGTTAATATGTATTGAACACTGCGGAATTGATAACATTTCTCAATATTTTTGACATGGCTGAGATCATCGGCTATCCTCCCAGCGGCAGTGGAATGGCATGGATGACTCTTCAGCAGTTATCCATACACCCCACTTGGAACGGCACC
>PVKM010038951.1:0-13934 GCA_004027735.1 Carollia perspicillata | reverse complement strand
TTTTAAGATTCTCTCCTTATCTTTAATCCTGGGTAGCTTAATGATGATGTGCCTTAGTGTGTGCTTCCTTGGGTCCAAACTCTTTGGGACTCCGAGCTTCCTGGACTTCCTAAAAGTCTATGTCCTTTGCCAGATTGGGGAAGTTCTCCTTTACTATTTGTTCAAATAAGTTTTCCACTTGTTGCTCTTCCTCTTCCCCTTCTGGCACCCCTATAATTTGGATGTGGGACATTTAAAGTTGTCCTGGAGGTTCCTAAACCTCTCCTCATTTTTTTGAATTCTTATTTCTTCATTCTGTTCTTGTTCAATGTTTATTTCTTCCTTCTGCTCCAAATTGTTGATTTGAGTCCTGGTTTCCTTCCCTTCACTGTTGATTCCCTGTATATTTTTCTTTATTTCACTTTGCATAGCCTTGACTTCTTCCTGTTTTTACAATCATACTTAACCAATTTTGTGAACATCCTGATTACCAGTGTTTTGAATTTTGCATCTGATAGGTTGGCTATCGCTTCATTGCTTAGTTCTATTTTTTGAGCTTTGATCTGTTCTTTCATCTGGTCCTTTTTTGGGGGGTGGGGAGCGGTCTCAGCGGGCCTGTTATATTGTAAGGGGCAGAGTCTTAGATAGTCTCCAGGGTGGGGAAACCCACATTGCTGAGTTGTGGTGCTGTGTGTGGGGGAGGGGTCCAAGAGGGAACAATGATGCTTGCTCAGCTCTTGGCCAGCTTTCAGTCACCTCCACTACCCACAAGCAAGTTGGGCCCTTCGGTGCTGATTCCCAGTTGATCAGGCTTGTGTATGTTCTAGAACTCTGTAAGTCTCTCCAACAAACTCTCCTATGAGGCTGGGAGTTTCTCCCACTACCAGTTCCCACAGTTTTTGCAGCCAAAGGTTTTGAGTCTTTATTTCCCCACACTGGAACCCTGGGTTGTGAAGGTCGATCTTGCTCCCCAGTTGTTCCTCCCAGTTTATCTGCATGTGAATGTGGGACTGGCCAGTCCACCTCACCCACCTGGCCCTCCAGCCACTGCCTGGCTGTGCATTCTCTCTGCTCTGGCTGCCTATTTCTGCCCTTCCTACCAGTCTGGATGAATGTTTCTTCTTTAAGTCCTTGGTTGTCATACTTCCATACAGTTTGATTTTTTGGCAGTTGTGGTTGTTTTTTTGCTTTTAAATTTGTTGTTGTCCTTCTTTTGGTTGTGTGAGGAGGCAAAGTGTACCTACCTACACCTCCATCTTGGCCAGAAGTCCCTAGGAAGTTTGAATTATGTTTGTATTATACAGTATGGCTCTAGCCCATTTTCTCTTATGGTTTTATTTTTCAAATATTGGAATATGATATCATTTTCACTTAACAGTGTTGAACCTCCTTTCACGTCAGCATATACAAATCAATCACATTTTTTTTAACTTCTGTGTAGTGATATGTATTATGGATGTACCACTCACCTGCTGATGGAATGTCCAGGGAAGTTTTTTATTTTGCTTTTACAAATATGATTGCAGGGGGAAAAACCACCTTGTGTAAATTTCTTGTGTACATCTAGGATTAGAGTAGTGTCTAACAAGTGGGACCTCTGGGTGAACAGGTACCAAACATATTTTAGATTAAAAGATTTTCCCCAAAACTGTTCTAAATCCATAAAATTTAATACCAATATTAGATTTCTTTTTCAAATTGGTTGGGAAACCATAGACAGAGTGATACCTCAGTTTCACGTACTGTTGGTTTGTGTGTCATGCTGGCCTTCTGCCCACTGTTTAACTGACAGCTCTGGAGGGAAAGGAGGATAGCGTGTTCGTGTTGGTGATCACTGACTCATTTACTCAGCACACGTTTGCTGGGTGTTCACTGTGCTCCAGGGGTCATAATGCTTTTAGGTATAAAGGGGATATGCCATTGTTTTTGCCCCCAAGGAGCTCAAACCTTCTTCCAAACCTCCTGTAGTGTTCTAGGCCAGTGCTGATAAATGCTTTTTGACCTGTAGGAAAAACATCGAGGGCTTACCATAGGTAAAGAGCGCTCTCCTCTCCTTGGTTTTGTGAATGGTGATCTTTGTTTTACTCAGAGCTGAAGAAGAAGCTTGTAAAGCCCAGTAGTAAATGCCAAGTAAGCTTACTCATCTTGTCATTATTGCACTTACATTGCTGTGAATAAGTAAACTCTAAAATTCACATTCATAAAGATACTTTTTATATTCTCATAATGCCCCCCACATAAACTGTCTTTTAAAATGCAATTTTATTTGTTCTGGTCTTGAAAGTTAAAGGTACATTATAATCATTATCAATATATGACACTTGTGGGTTCACAGGAAGTTACAGACCCCCCAACCCCCCAAAAAAGACCGTTTGACTTGGTGAGAAAACTGAACCTTCTGGATTTTCTTTAGGATGTGGCTACAGGAAATTCATTAGATGGCTTTCAGTGACATCATCCTGACCATAGCACTTTCTCCAAAAACAATGCTATTTTTCTTGGACCTTTTTGCAGACATTTTCTACACCATGTATATTACTGTATTAGCGGTGCTAATATGAAATCCACACAGAAGTTTATGGGGTGTGTGTGTGTGAGACAGAGACAGAGAGACAGAGAGGGAGAAAAGAAATGCAGTGAGATAATTGTTTTACTTGCAGTAGTACAGGAGTGTGGTTTAAAAGGTAAAAAGCATTCCATTTTAGCTGAGAACCATATCCTCATAGGGAGTGTTAAGTTCAGGAAGGGAATGCTTGACAGCCTTTTCAGTGGGGTGTGTCGCAGGCTTTTGGGAAACAAGATTGTGAAGCTGGAACTCTTCAAATCACTGCAGACTGTGGGATTTGGAAAGCAGACACTGGTGAAGAATGGAGATAGGATATCGAGTTTTTGATTATGCTCTTTGTACTTTGTATTATGTCAGCTGAGCCAGACCTTTTGGGCCTGTAATGGGTAGTGGAATGATCTCTTTTTCCTACTGATAAAATAGCTATTACTTGGTGAATGTGTGTGTGTGTGTGTGTGCAGTAGTGCATCCTTAACTGTTTTTTTGCTTTCCATGGTTTCTTTAACTGTGGTCAACAGTGGTCCACAAATACTAAATGGAAAATTCCAGAAATAAACAATAAGTTTTAAATAGCATGCCATTGTAAGTAGTGTGGTGAAATCTTATGCCTTCCTGCTGTGTCCTGCCTGGGACATGAGTCAGCCCTTTGTCCAGTGTATACATAAGCTACCTGTTGTCACTTAGTAGTTGTTTTGGTTATCAGATCGACTGTTGTGGTATAGCAGTTAGTCCAGGTGACCCTTATTTTACCTAATAATGTTGCCAAAGTGCAAGAGTAGTGATGCTGGTAATTTGGATGTGCCAAAGAGAAGCCAGGAAGTGCTTCCTTTAAGTGACAAGCAGAAAGTTCTCAATGTGATATGGAATTCTGTCATCTCACATCATCACAAGGAGAAGGGTGAATGCAATACAGTAAGATATTTTTGGAAGACCACATTCACATGTACAATAGATTATCATTGTTCTATGTTATTATTAGTTATTGTTTTTAATCTCTTATTGTGCCTAATTTATTAATCAGACTTTATGATAGATATATACATATGAAGCCAGTCCAGAAGGTATCCAGCCATGTAATATGAAAAATAGAAACATTTATTGAAGATGGTATAAGACATAAGAAACATTGTACAGAGAACAGTGACACCTCTGTCCCCTTCAAAGTAGGCACCTTGGGACCTCACACAGATTTCCCAGTTGCCATCAGCTGCCCTGTCATGTTTTCCTGAATCTCATCAATGCTCTGAAATTCTTCCCTTTCAAAGGTGATTTTAGTTTTGGGAAAAGCCAGAAGTCACAGTGCCAAATCTGGGCTGTAGCAGGGCTGAGTCACCTGGGCGATTTGATATTTTGCCAAAACTCTCTGCACAAGATGTGATGCATGAGTGGGTGCGTAGTTGTGATGAAGCTGCCCATCACCAGCTGCCCATAGCTGCAGCCTTCTGAATCATCCAAATAGTTTCCGTGGAGGAATGTTCAAGCTTAATGCAAAATTTGATGCAGATTCATTGGTCTGTTGGCTCAGTCACTTTGAATGAGATGGCCACACAGTACACATGCTCACTCAATGGTGTCTACCACCTCACACTAACTAGTACAGTGAAGTCATCATTGTTCACACATGTGCATTCCACGCCACTCTCCTTGGCTTCCAGGTTACATCAATGTTGTGCAAACCATTCTCATTATATAACAATGGCTGGGCTTTTTCTGGACAAATCTGGTATAGGAAGAAACATATGTAGTGTTTAGTACTATGTGCAGTTTCAAGCATCCCCAGGGGATCTTGGAACGTACCCCTGCAGTTAACAGGTACCTGCTGTATATGTAATGCATGATATGTTTACATATCATTTTGTCCTCAGCTGTTCCATTTTTTTCAAATTCTGTTTTATCATCACTCTACCAGTTATATTTTTGATTGTCTCTTTCAGCCACAACATGTTGTAGTCTCTTCCTCTACAGAGTAGAAGGAACTTCAGTCTAGGAATTGGGAGATCTAAATTTGAATCCTGATTTTGCCACTACCATCCATATATTTTGGGCAGACCTCTTGGTTGCTGGTCCATCCTCTGTAAATAAGAACACCAGATCACACAATCTTTGGAGTGGTATTGCCCAATGCAGTAACCATTAGCCACATGTGGTTACTTTAAATTAGTTAGAATTAAAGCAAAAAAAAAAATTCAGTTCTCCAGTCACAATAACCACATTTTAGGAATTCAATAGCCCATGTGTCTAGTGGCTGCCAATTGGACAGAACTGATACAAAAATTTATTGTATCAATTCTATTGAGTACGTGCTTCTAGAGTCTCTTGTAGCTCTAATCTTTAAGTTAATCAGAAGGCGAAAGCGCATCATTGTCAGTCATAGACCACCTTCAGTTTTTCATAGTACCTGCTGTTTATACTAGAATCTTTTGTTCTTTTTAGATACAAAAGGAGAGAGGGAAGGTTCTGCTTCAAATAATGGCAAAGTAGATCGTTTCAGCCCAGCCATATACAACAACTACAAGCTGGAGAGTAACCCAAAGCAGGCAGAATTTGGAGGAGAATTTAACACTTGGAGTAACACTAGATGAATGATCTGTTTTTTAATGTCTTTATTTACCACAGTGCCAGCACCAGATCTCACAGTGTTATTAAAATATGTATAGAAACTTACAGTTTTATTGGTTGTGGAATCAGAGGACAGAGTTTGGGCTAACAATAGCAACCAGAAAGTGAGGAGCAAATGCTGGGAAGGAGAGAGCTACATAGGGGAGCCCCAAGTTCTATAAGTTATGTTCTATAAGTTCTATAAGTTCTATAAGTTATGACCAGATCTCTGGGTAACCCCTGAAGTGAGCATTTGAGGGTGCATTTCAAGCAACTCAGCTAAGGCTGAAAGAACTGGATTTCAGCTGCTGCTCACTCCAGGGGAGCAGCTTGGTGTTTGAGTTCGTCGGAGTTACCTGTCTGCAAAAAAAAAAAAAAAGTTGATGCTCTCTCAAAAAATATAACAAAGCCCTGAGTGTCTACAATGTATCATTCACAGCGACCAGTGTATATTTCCAAATTTTTATACATATGATGAAATCAGAAAATGACTCGTATTCAAGAAAAAAGCATTCAATAAGGCCACCCTCAAGAGAACTCAAATGTTAGAATTCATGGGTAAGGATTATGAAAGAGTTATAATTATGTTCAAATGTGGAAAGTAAAAATGCTCATGATGAGTGAATAAATAGATAATCTTAACAGAGGAATAGAAATTATTTTATAAGAAAGTAATGAGTGTAAAATGGAAATTTTAGCACTGACAAATCTGAACTCTGAAATAAAAATATTCACTGTATGGGTTTAATAGAATATTGGAGATGACAGAGAAGAGGCATAAACTTGAAAATAGGTCAGTGGATATTATGTGTTCTAAATATCATAGAGAAAATAGATTGAAAAAATTATCAGAGCCTCAGTGTATTGGGAGGCAACATCAAAGGGTCTTTCATATATTTTGCAGAAAGACAAGATAAAGAAAATCATGGAAAAAAGAATATTTGTAGAAATAATGGCTGAAATTTTCCTAAATTTAGTAAAAATAAATAAATAAATTTACAGGTTCTAAAAATTTAACTAACCTCAAGCAGAATAAGTAAAAAAGAAACCATACCTATGTACTTTATAGTGAAACTGCTATAAACCAATTATTTAAAAAAGAAAATCTTGAAAGTAACCAGGGGACAATGACATCACAAAAAGAGCAACAAAACGAGTAACAGTTAATTTCTTATGAGAAACAATGGAGACCAGAGGACAGCGCCACAGAATTTTCAAAATGCTGCAAGAAAAACTGAGAACATGTGTTAACCTAGAATTCAGTAACCAGCAAAAATAATTTTCATGAATGACAGCAAAATAAAGACATTTTAAGATAAGTCAAAATGAAGAAAATTATCCACAGACTTGCACTATAAGAAATGCCAAGGGAAGATTTTCAGGCTGATGGAAAATGATATAAAATGGAAACTCAGATCTTCAGGAGAAAAAGAATAATATAAATTAAATAAATAATTATAAATAATAAATATGGTGGAAAATATAAAAGGCTACTTTTACATTGTTTTCTCATAATTTCTTTGATATGCGCATGACTGTTAGAAGCAGAAGTAATAGCAGATCTGGCACATATGGATGTAATTAATGCATTCAGTTTTCATATATTATTGGAAATGCTAAGTGTTATTACCACTTTAGGAAAAGGCCTTGCAGTTTCTTTAAAATCTAAACATGCACTGGCCTTGTGGCCTGGCAAGTCCACCCCTGGTGTTTGCTCAGAAACTGAGAACGTGAGTCCACAGAGTGACCCGCACAAGGGCGCTCACAGCGTTTCACTTGCAGTCGCAGAGCCCGGAGGAGCCGTCGCGCCCTCGGAGGGAGAACGGGCATGTAAACCGCAAGAGACATGCAGCAGCGTGAGCGAGTCTGGAAAACGCGAGACTGTGTGAAACAATACAAGCATGAAAGAGCACATGTGTTATGGCTCCATTAGCAACAAGTTGTAGAATAGCAAAACTGACCTGTGGCAAAAACAGTCAGGTCGGTGGTTGTTGCCTTTGGGCAGATGTCGGGGCAGGGGCTGGATTGGGAAGGGACACAGATGGAATTTCTAAGGTGATGGGGAACGTTTTATCTTTTCATATATATTGGCTGCATGGGTGTATGCTTTTGTCAAAACTCATCGCATGGGAACATTTAAACTTTATGCATTTCATTATATGTACATTTTTTATAAGAAAGTAAATATTGAATTCTAGTTAGTGATAGGCATGCTGTACTATTTAGGAAGAAAGTACACTAATGTCTGCTGTTTACTTTAAATTGTGTAAAAACAGATGGGTTGATGAAAATGTGCATAGATATGTGATAAAGCACATTTATTAAAATGTTATGATTGCAGTATCTTGATGTGGATATATAGGTATCACTGTATAATTCTTTCAACATTTCTGTATTTTTGCAATTTCTCACCATCAAATGTTAGAAAAAATAAAGAGGATTTGGTGGTGAAAGAGTGATAAGCAGTTAATTCCAGTGATCTGACTGCTTGGTGGAAACTAGATGCCTGTCTCTGAACCACTTCCACCACCTACCACCCCAAGAAAACAAAAACATACCACTTCTCCCTTCTGCTTCCTGAATGCACATACAGAGGATGTTTTGGCTCAGCATCACAGTGAAATGTTCATGTGTGTGTGAAATCTGTTTAAATGTCAGCGACTGAGGCACTGAACATCATTGGCCTTGTAGGACAGCTGGGTGGTGTGCACAGAGGGGAGCATCGGCAGTCTGATGGCCTCTGCTTCAGCGAAGGTGGGAGTGCTCCCCTTCCCTGCGTGGTCAGTGGCCTATTCTTACAGCTGTGGCTGTGGCGAGCTGCCTCTTCCGTGCCAACAGGTGGTAGGCTGGGGCAGTGAGTAGGATTCGATCTCATGGAAATGGTACTTTTTATGCAACTTATTCGAAATCACCACAGCTAACCCTTGATTTTATCCTAAGAAATAGGAATCCTATAGAAATAAATAGACTTCCAATTCAACAGTGAGTTATTTTTTCATTATGTTTAAGAATTATTTTCTTTTGTGATTGAATATGACACTTCTAAAGATCCTAAATTAGTGAAGTATTTTCTCAATAATGATACAGTTTGTAGAATATTAACTGATTCCCACTCATTTAAATGATGACCTGTGATTAAAAATTATTATGTATATGTGATTAATATTTACTATTTACAAATAAATTTCTTATTTTCTTATACAGTTTTATATTATTCTCACAAAAATCCAGAGCAAGTATTTGTGTTACAGGAATGGATTTTTAAAAAATTTAAAAAAATTTTAATTTCAATTAAATTTTATTGATTGTGCTATTACAGTTGTCCTGTATATTTCCCCTTTGCCCCACTCCAGCCAGCACCCCCACTTCACCAGGCAGTCCCCTCACCATGTGTGTGACATGTGTCATGCATGTAACTTCTTTGGTGACTCCATTTCCTATGCTGTACTTTACATCCCCATGGCTATTCTGTCACAGCCTATTTGTACTTCTTAATCCCCTCACCTCTTCACCCATTCTCCTCCCCCATCTCACCTGGCAACTATCAAAATGCTCTCTGTATCCGTAATTCTGTCTCTGTTCTTGTTGTTTTCTTAGTTTGTTTTTTAGATTCAATTGTTGATAGATTTGTATTTTTTGCCATTTTATTGTTCATAGTTTTGATCTTTTTTTTCTTAAATAAGTCACTTTAACATTTCATATAATAATGGTTTGGTGATGATGAACTCCTTTAGTTTTTTCTTGTCTGGGAAACTCTTTATCTGCCCTCTGATTCTAACTGACAGCTTTGTGGAGCAGAGCAATCTTGGCTGTAGGTCCCTGCTTTCCATGCCTTCGAACATCCAGTCCCTTCTAGCCTGCAAGATTCTTTTGAGAAATCAGCTGACAGTCATGGGAACTCCCCTCTAGGCAACTGACTTCTTTTCTCTTGCTGCTTTTAAGATTTTCTCTTTGTCTTTAACCTTTGGTATTTTCATTGTGATGTGTCTTGGTGTGGGCCTCTTTGCATCCATCTTGTTTGGGACTCTCTGTGTTTCCTGGACTTGCATGCCTATTCCCTTCACCAAATGAGGGAAGTTTTCTTTCATTATTTTTTTTCAAATAGAAAAAAATCCAATTTCTTGCTCTTTCTCTTTTCTTTCTGGCACCCCTATGATGCAAATGTTGAACCTCTTGAAGTTGTCTCACAGGCTACTTACACTATCCTCATATTTTTGGATTCTTTTTTTCTTCCTGTTGTTCTGATTGGTTGTTTTTTGTTTCCTTATGCTCCAAATATTTGTTTGATTCTCTGTTCTTCCACTCTACTGTTTTTTCCCTACAAATAGTTCTTTATTTCAGTTAGTGAATTCTTGGTTTCTGACTGGATCTTTTTTATGCTGTTGAGGTCCTCACTTAGTTCCCTGAGTGTCCTTATAACCAGTGTTTTGAACTCTGCATCCGATAGATTGCTTATCTCCATTTTGTTTAGTTCTTTTTCTGGAGTTTTGATCTGTTCTTTCATATGGGCCATGTTTCTTTGTCTCCTTGTTTTAGCAGCCTCCCTGTGTTTGTTTCTGAGTATTAGGTAGAGCTGCTTTGATTCCGTGACTTGGTAGTGTGGCCTAATGGAGTAGGTGTTTTGTAGGATCCAGTGGCACAGCCTCCCCTATCACCCAGGCTGGGTACTCAAGGTGCGCCCTTCTTGTAGACTGAGTATACCCCGCTCTTGTAGTTGAGCCTTAGTTGCTGTGGCAGGTCAATGGGATTTACCCCAGCCAGTCAGCTGCAAGGACTGGCTGTGACCACTGACCACCAACCTCTGCCCTCTGTGGAGGATCAGCTGTGCAGGGCAGAATGGTGGTGCTCTGTCATAATCTGTAGCTGTCCATTGGGTGGGCTGACCCTGGGGTTTCTTGGGTAGTAGAGGCCAAGACCACCCTCCACCTTTGTTTTCCCTGCCACCCTGCTTGAGCCATAAAGCAATCTGAGATGGCTGCTACTTATGCTGAGCATGGAGATTCCCAGGTGAAGCCAAGCTGTGAATCCAGGCTGGCTGCTGCTAGTGCTGGGCCTGGGATTCACTGAGGCCAACTGTTGCTTATTTGAATGGATTTAGGAAGCTATGCAGTTTGAGCCAAGAGCAGCCATTCATAAGGAAAAGTAGCTGGGGTGGGCATCTAAGTTGGGTGGGGCAGCGTCTCTGGGGATCTCCAAGGCAGGTCAAACAGTGTTAGCCAGGTTGATGGAGTCTCAGATATGGCACCAGCTTGCTGGCTCTGTGGGAATAGGGTTAGAAAAGGGACAATGGCCTCTGCTCACCTTGATGCCAGACACTTCAGTTTCTCCTTATTTGCCACCGGTGTGGAGCTCAGAGGGAGTGAGTCCAAGTAGGTGAGTCTATGAGTGGGTTCTTTAAGAGGAACTGCTTGGGGCTTCAGAAGTGTCTTCCACCAACTCAATACCACTGGTTTCCACAGCCAGAAGGTGTGGGGACTTATTTTCCTGGCCATGGGACCCTGGCTTGGGGGCCTGGTGTAGGGCTGGGACTAGTCACTTCCAAGATATCCCTCCCAAACTTTTATCCAGTACACATGGGTGAGGAACCAGCCTGTTCCACATTTTCTACCAGTCTGGATGAATGTGATTTCCTTAATTTCATAGTTGTCAGACTTTCATTCAGCTCAATTCCTGACAGTTCTGAGTAATGGTTGTTCTATATTTTAGTTGTAATTTTGATGTGGTTGTGCAAAGAGGCAAGCCATGTCTACCTACGCTGCCATCTTCAGGAATGGGTTTTTAGATAGTTCAATATATTTAAGTAATTTCCTGGAGAGATGGACTCCCTGGGCTATGCCAAAAGCCTTTTGCTTAATAATGCATGTGGTACCATTATTAGGAACTGTGAACTGAACCAAGAGCTTACTCAGAAATTTGAGCAAAACGAGTCAAAATTAAAGAGCTCAGAAACAGAAAAAATCTGACATATTCTGTAGATATGTGCAGCATTATCTAAGGACTAAGAGGAATTTGACTGCTCTTATTTCTGAAAGTACTAATGACAACCTGTAATGCTAAGATGCTGTCATTTAGTATGGTGGGTGGCAGTGTTCCCTGACAGAACAGTGTCTGGATTAATCACACTTTCCTGATTTTTAACTTCGGACTTAACTATTCTGGAGACCACGGAAACCTGGAGAAACTGAAGCAAATTGGTGGTATTATTTCTGTTTTATAGATGATAAAATTATGGCTTAAAGAGGGATGGATAATTTTGCTTTGGGCCACACAGCTTTTAAGTGTTAGAATCATTGTTTTGGAAAACATCACGAAATACATTATACTTGCTATTTGGAATAGGATTTTTTGGTACAAATCATTAATCCTTGCTGAAATGAAACCTATTCTGTGTGTCCAGTTTTTAAAAAAATATTTTTCATTACACAGCAACAAAAACTGTAATTTTTTATAGTTTATTTAAATTTTGTAAGGATATCACTAAGGTTTGTTTAATTTTATGTCATTGTGGGTTAGAACAACTAAAATCTGATGAGAATAGATTGTAAGAACAATGCCCTTCCTATCTACTACTACCGATGATACAAATTAGGAGTCCTTTCTTTCAAGTTTAGTTCACTATAAAAAAAAAAGCCTGTTTTCAAAGCACTAATCAGAATCTTTTATTCCTGAATAAAAGCACTTTCCTCTAATTACCATAAGACACATATGGATTTCAAAGTTCTTCTTTTCTACAGAGAAATCTCATCCCAGAGAATTCATCATTGAATTGCTTATTGCTTTCATTTCCTAGTCCACACTCTGCTGCTGACTCACTAACCAGGTGTCCGCTGGTTTCGGGGGCTCGTTAGAGCGTGTCTTCAGCCTTTCCCGGAAGACAGAGGTTGAGGGTGCCATGCATCTTCTGGACGTTATCATTTTAACGTCTGCATGCACTCTACTAGTTAAACAGTTAACTGGTTCTACTTAGAATTTGTAATAACTGGTTAAGCCTAAATTTTTACCTTTTAACCATCTTTTAGGAGGTTTTACTAGACACACCAAGAAGCTTGAATGGTTACAGGATGACTAAAATGCTTAGGACAGTAAACAGTCCCCAAATCTCCAGCGGTATCAGGCACCTGAGGAATCGACTCTGCTGATCTGAACTGATAAGCAGAGCGTGGGTAAGATCAAACAGACATTGGTTGAGTCCTCGCTCTTACACTTGTCTAGTTGTGCGACTTGGAGCAAGTTACCGAAGCTTCTTTAAGTCCCCGTCTCCTAATCCATGAAATAGAGGTGATGTGTGATAGAGTGTTGAGCACAGTTTAGCATAAAGCATGTGGTCGGTTGTTCAGTGAGTATTCGCTGCCACAGGAGTCACTGCCACCACCCCCCTCGTCCTCATTATTATCTTCTAGCTATGAATGCTTTAGAGAAATTCTGGTTACTCTGTATACGCGACAGTATCATAACCACCTATTTAGCTAATCAAATCTGATTACTGATTCAGAACCACCTCTTTCCTGGGCCCAAATCATTGAGGTACTTACTTTTCCTTTGATGTATAATTTTACTGTCTTACTTGATCCCAGCAGTTTAGGCTAGCCAAGACGTGAGTGTTAATCCATTTGAAGTATCCCTATAACAAAAGTAATGGTGGGAGCCTCTCTCCAGTTGCTCTTTTAGCCGTCTATAAAACCGTCCTCTAGAGCTGGCACTGTCCGTATAGCACGTTGCTTATGGTAGTCCCGTGCTGCCTCAACCGGGGGTCAGAATCCCTGGGCAGCCTTTCTAAATCAGACCTGCCGGATCCCACTTGTTACCCTACCTGCTGATTTGATGTTCTCACCGTCACAATGGAGTGGAGTGGTAGACAGCATAGTTTGAGGAAAAAAAATTCTTAAAAACTTCCTCTTCTCCCACAATAGCTTAAAAACCTATTACTTTGCTCTGCTTTAGAATACCTTTACTCTCTCCAGAAAAGCAGCAGTAGTGCCATCTTTCATAAAGGAGAGGAAGAAAAGGACTTCATGTAAGAACAATCATAAGGTCCAGTTTGAGATACTTCTGTCACCTGGCCAGTGTGGCTCGGTGGATTGAGTGCTGGCCTCTGAAATGAAAGGTTGTGGTTTCGATTCCCAGTCAGGGCATATGCCTGCCTGGGTTGTGAGCTTGGTCCTTTTGGGGGCATGTGAGAGGTAGCTGATTGATGTTCCTCTCTCTCCCTTCCCCTTTCTAAAAATAGGTAAAAAAAAGCCTTCTAAAAAAAGATGTGCATTAGATGAGATACTTCTATCCATGACTGTCTTTTCCAAGGCTCAGCAAAGTCTGATAAGAGTTTCCTAAATTACTGAAATGGAAGAATATTCAATACCTATAAAGCCCAGACTGGGTTTCTGGCTCCTAGCATTCAGTTTCAAAGGTACCTGCATTGCATATTGGAGCTGATAAGAAAATGATTCAGAAGAAAACAACTGCTAAGTCAGTAAGACTGCTTTATTAACAGTTTGTATCACAAACCATGTACTGATTGTATTTTTTTAGGCAAACTTGTGGTAATGGGAATTTAAGAGACCTCTCTTTGTTCCAACTGAAATATGTATGAGGTACAAAAGGGCTTGGCTAAAGCTTTCATGCCAGACTGATAGATTTTTCTGGAAGTGTCCTTAGAAGTGTAGATTTTCTTGTAAAATGTAATACGGCCTAAAGAGTCTATCCTATTTTAAAGTTCTTATTCTTCTAGGGATTGCTTAATGTTCAGTCTATTGAAAGTGGACCCCTTATTGTGAGATTCAAGGATTTGTATTTA
>PVKM010038949.1:0-13930 GCA_004027735.1 Carollia perspicillata | reverse complement strand
TTCTGTACGGAGGCCGTGGAAGTGTTGATGATGGGAAGGAGGAGCAGACGGGCAGGGATGACTGTTCCCTTGTCCGGCAATACCATTCCGTGTTTTGCCAGACTGTGCCCACTGCACTCCCCGTGTGAGCAGCACTGCTCCTCTCTCGGCAAGAGCTCCAACTGGAGCTCACACTGTCATTCCCTCACCAGTGCACTGACTCAGCAAATGTCAAGTCAGTGCTTTCCGACGTGCCCCCTATGGGGCAACATCGACTTGCTGACAATGGGCGAAACCTAACCCAATGCAAGTAATGAATGAACTGAAAAAAAAAAAAAAAAACATGTCACAGAACAAAGAGATCAGTATGTTCCGACCCATGTTTTTTAAAAGGAAAAGATATACAAGGTCTGTTCAGAAAGTATCCAGCCATGTATTATGAAAAATAGAGACATTTATTGAACGAGATACAAGAAACACTGTACACAGGACAATGACTCCTCAGTCCCCTTCATACAGGCACCCTGGGACCTCACACAGTTCTCCCAATTACCATCAGCTGCCCCATCGTATTTTCCTGAATCTCATCAATGGTCTGAATAGTCACTGTGGAGGAATATTCAAGCTTAAAGCAAAATTTGATGCAGATTCGTTGCCCTACTTGCTCATTCATTTTGAATGTAATGGCCACACAATACACATGCCCACTCAAAGGCATCTACCTTCCCCACTGACTAGTACAGTGAAGTCGTCATTGTTCACGCATGTGCATTCCAGTCCACTCTCCTTGGCTGCCAGTTACATAGATGTCATGCAAACCATTCTTGTTATATTAACAATGGCTGGACCTTTTCCAGACAGACCTTGTATGTGTATGTTCTCAGATGATATGTAAATTCATAGACAATGAAATGTTATGGCAAGTGTCCATGAGAAGGGTGGGAGTGGGGAGCAGAAATTCATGTTTTACTTCATATACTTATGCATGGAAGTACATGCAACAAGAATAGAGTTGTGTGTTACGGGAGACCACTCGTTACTACTTCTGTCCTCCCTGCATCTTTCTCCAGTCACCGGTTCTTCCGGGGCTCCAGCTGGCTTCCTGCAGGTGCAGCCTAAGGGCGCCTTGCGGGATGCCACTCTCTTTCCCCTCCCGGGTTTCTGTTTCTTTGTTACGGTTCTTCAGGCTGTCCTGCAGGAGGAGTGAGCCATCAGTTGCCCATAGGGGTGGCCAACTCGAACACCTTTGTATGGGTGCCTCGCACTCCTCTGCCTCACTTTCCCTGTCCCTTGCTCTTGCTCTGTGGATCAGAGTGCGGAATAGAGTGTGCACTTAAGTCTTTGTCTTACACCCTGCTTTCTGTTAGACCCGCACTAAGGCAGTTTCTTCCTTATACATCTTTTAAATAAAAGTAACTGGAGAGTGAAAAATGGAGTGGAGAGCAACGAGAAAGTTAGTCACAAACAGGTAGAAGCATTTCCCAACTATAAATCCTAATTTACTTTAAATTAGGCTTTCCTATCTTTTTTCTTTAAGGAAATCATGAAATTAAGGTCCGGTTCAAGGACTGGCACGAAGCGCCATCCCTGGAATGAAAGCATTACCGTGATTTGTCCTAATTCAAATAGGAGGTTTAGCAAGGTGTCAAAGACAGACAAATTAAAGTGCTCAAGGGGAGAAAGGAAAGCAGTACTGGTAGAAACACCGTGCTGTTTGCATTTAAAATTTTTAAATAGTGTACATTTCTGAAAGAGGGTGAAAACCCAGAGAAAACCAGTCATAAGAAATATATTTGAATTCAAGACACAGTTGTAGCTTTAAAATGGTCACAACATTTTAAAGTTGGACAGAAGGAAACGCCACCAACACTTGCTCAGGGATGGACCCACAGTCACCTGGGCCACGAGGGCCCGGGGTGAGGGCCAGGCTGTGTGAGGTAGGAGGCCTGAGCCATTTACTGATTGTATTGCCTTTGACAGCTTTTCCCTCATTGAACCAGCTTCTTCTCTTGCAAAACAGGTTTAATAATACTTGTCAACTCCTTAAATGCCTGGGTTTTGTGCTCTGAGTTATTTCACTGACAGGTGTTAGCAGAACAACTTATCATTGCTTTCAACTTCTTGACAATGATGTGCTTGTTACAGATTCCCAGAGATGATTCACAGCAACGGAAGGAATGACCTGGTGAAATAGTGGTGAGAAGGGTTTCGACCGAAAAGGTCACGCTACCACTGGCTCCAGCCCAAAGTCAAGGACTATGGGTTGCCCCATAGTCCTTCACCTTTTGCATTGCATCCTTTCTTCTGGCTGTGAGCTTCTGACACACTACAACTACAATAAGGACTGTACTATTCGTTATGACCCAATTAAAATTCATTACACTCATTTAGTATTCCTACTGCCTGTGCTCTTCACCCATATCTGTTCTTCTCGCATTTGTATATGTCACATTTACAAGGATGAGAGTAATTTCCAACCAAGTTAGTATCTATCGCTGCCTCTGTACAAAGAACTTAGCCGCCCAACTAAAACTTCATTCTGTGCTTCCTAACTCAGATTTATTCAAGGAAATGAAACATGAATTATGCTCAAGACAGTTCTTAACTGAGTTTGAAGTCTAGCTGATCTTTTCCTAGCTAACATAACAAGTCTGTGGCTAAAGAGTCCCTCTGTCCAAAGATGTAACTACTCTTGAATTTGTAGGACAGAAAAACAATACTCTAGCCAGAGGGGGCCAGCCTTTCAGAGCGTCATATCCTTGACTCTTATTTATCTAAAGTTTGCTTATGTGTGAATAACTGCGCTAGGCCCTGGGAGAGCCAATAAGATGAGTATGTTATGGTCTTCTCCCACATTAAGGTCTCACACGGCTTACTTCATTCACGTCTCTGCTCAAATGTTACCTCCTCGGGCCTTCCCAGCCACCTTCCTGGAGATACCCCCTTCCTATTTTAATTTCTGTTAAGCATTCATTCATTCATTCTGGCAAGAAACACTAGGTTTCTGGATCAGAGACAGCCTTTTAATTGCTCATAGTCACGTTAGTTCTCTATGTCCCAATCGTGCCCAGGTGACACAATGAGAGAAACTTCAAAATAATGAATTTTTGGAATTTATATAGGACAGCTGACAGCTGCTGCTCCTCCTTCCCTCTGGGGTGGGGACTGGGAAGGTGAGGAAGGAGGGAAGGGGGAAGGGGAGAAGAAGACCTACTGACCTTTGTTTTGTAATACGAATAAACCCTCTTGGGGAAAGGAGGGGTAGGTCTCTAGGTTTACAATCCTAGAATGTAAATCAATGTGTTTGGAGGAGAATCTCAATCGCTCCAGAGGTCTCTGACTTCCGGAGCCTGTCATTCAAACATTCTTTAATTCAGGTGCTAGCAATCTTTGTTCAGAAAGTCCTGACCACGCAGAAATGGGAGAGCATTCATGGAGCATTGCTTGCCAACAGCTTTCTTCATAGCAACACCTCTACCCAACATTACAATACTCATTGATTTCTTTCCTCTTTCGGATAACTGTATTTCATCTTCACTTTGGTGTGTTAACTCTATCACTTTTTAAAACTTTCTTTAGAAGTAATTGATTTGGGGTTTACTATATACATCTTTAACTTAATCAGTTTATTTTCAAACATGCCACTTTACCTATAAATGTAATTTATTTTACAACTGCATTCTTCCATTTCCCCTTCCTGACCTTGGTGCTACTATTGTCATGCATTCTACTTCTGCATGATATAAACTGTACAGTATGGTGTTGTTATTTAAACTGTCACTTGCCTTTGTGCATTTTTAATCCTTACCTGAGGGGAGATGTGTGTATATGTGTGTGTGTGTGTGTGTGTGTGTGTGTGTGTGTGTGTTCACTTGAGAGAGAGCAAGCAAGCAAGAGAGAAAGAAGAAACATCAATTGGTTGCCCCTCACACACGCCCTGACCAGGGATCACACCCCCTAACTTCTGGTGTACAGGATGACTCTCTAGTCAACTGAGCTACCTGTCGAGGGCATCAGTTGCCTTGTAAAGAAATTAAGAAAAGAAACAAAGTCTTTGTATTCACCCACGTATCTACCATTTCTGGGGCTCTTCATGCTTTCGGGTGGTTCCGAGTTCCACCTGGTGTCCCTGTGGTCCCACCTAAAGAACTTCCTTCAGTGTTTACTGTCGTGCAGGTGCCTGGTGATAAGTTCTTTCACCTTTTGTTTCTCTATTTCCCCTTCATGTTGGAAGGATATAAAATTCTATGCTGATAGTTTATGTTTCAAATACTTTAAAGATTTAATTTTTTCTGGCTTGCATTGTTTCTGATGAGAAGTCTGTAATCAATCTTCGTTCCCCTATATGTAATGTGTATTCTTTTCCTCTGGATGATTGTAAGTTCCTATTTATAATTGGTTTTCAGGAACTTGACCACAATGTACTTTTATGTGCTTTTCTTTAATGCTTATCCTGCATGGGGCTCATTGAATTCTTAGATGTAGACGTTTATAGTTTTCATAACATTTGAAAAATTTCCTGCTATTATTTCTTCAACTTTTGTCTTTCCCACTCTCTTCTTGTTAGACACCAGTTACACATATGGCAGACCACTGTGTATGGCAGTCCAAAGGGTTGGACACCCCGGTCCACTTTAAAGGACATTCATTTAGATAGTGGGGGTGACATGTGCCTGTGGACCCAGTAAATCATATGATGTGGTGAGAACAAGGGCAAAACGTGCAGTGTTCGACTGCAGCCCGAGGAAAAGAGTAAGGCAGTTATTAAACAAGAATATGGTCAGACAAAGGGGGACAAAAGAGCCACATCTTTCTTCCTTAATATGTGGGTTGGAGGCCTGAGTACAGAAGGCACCAGGAGAGGCGTAAATGTCAAAATACTAAAGGTATATTTATCAATGAAAATACCATCTAATGTCAACTAATTTTTTGAGTAATCATATATATGTGTATGCGTGTGTGTGTATATATATCCTTATGCCCAGCTGAGAAAAGTCCTGAGAAAGGACAGGACCGTGCACAGGGAGGTACACAATGAGCTAATTTCAGAACTAGAAGCTGCGAAAGGAGAGGCAGGAGAAATGTATATACATATGTGTACATGGGGGTTTGGGAGTAAGGGTCGGCATATAAGGTACGTGGGAAGTCAGGGTGCAGAAACAGAGAGCAGATAGGGAATTAGTGAGACTAAAGCGTTTATCGAAGTTGCTAGTGAAAAACCTTTTAATTCACTGAAGACAAGCAAAGTACGAAGTAACAAATAACTACGAAATCGATATTTCATTTTCTGTTTTGACAATTAATTTAGTAATTTTAAAATTCCGAAATGACTTCTGGCACCATGCTGTAATTATCTAGGCTACTTCTTCCTGCCATCTGCTGGTGTAGGTTAAAGAAATACAAATGGAATTAATTTTATCCTAAGCAAATATAATTAGAAGGATAAATCAGCATACAAAAATGTATTCTGGAACCAATTATTACGAATTTTAATTTACTATTTTTGGTTTTTGGTGCTTATGCTTCTTTTGCATTCCCATCATCATGAATAATCAAGAACCAATTTACTTGAGCTTTACAATACATTTGTAAGATGTGTTAGCATAGGCCTCATCATCTCTATTTTAGGGAGAAAGTGAGAATTCAAAACAGTAGTGGCTTACCAAAATGCATGTTGGCTGTCAGGTGGTTGAGTCTAATTTTAATTCAGCTCCTCCGATTCCACGGCGAGAGTCTTCCAGCCATGCCATGCTACATTCTTTGACAGTCAGCTTTCTCTCAGTTTTTTAATGAGAACTTTTAAAGATCTACCTTCCTAGCAACTTTCAAATATGCAATACGGTGTCATTAACTATAGTATTCCTGCTGTGCAATACATCCCCATGACATTTATTCTACAACTGGAAGTTATAAAATAGTACCTTTTGACCTCCTTTTACCTGTTTTGCCCACACTCGCTCCAGCTGTCTCTGGCAACCACTAATCTGTTCTCTGTCTGACTTATTTCACGGAGCATAATGCCCTCAGGGTCCATCCATATTGTTGCAAATGGCAAGATACCCTTCTCTTTTATGGCTAAATAATATTCCATTATGTATGTGCATTGCATTTTGTCTGTTCATCCATCCATCCATTCATCCATCCATCCACTGATGAATACTTAGGTTGTTTCCATATCTTGATTATTGAAACTAATATAGTCATGAACATAAGGCTGAATATCTTTTTCAGTTAATGTTTTTGTTTTCTTTGGATAAACCCAGAGAGGCATTGTTGGAGCATTTGGTAGTTCTACTTTTAATTTTTTGAAGAAACTCCATATTGTTTTCCATAGTGGCTATGCAAATTTACCGTATTTTTAGGGCTATAAGATGCACCTCCACCTCCCCACCCCCCCAAAATTTGGGAGGAATAATGGTTGTTAAGGCTGCTGTTGAGTTCTGTTTACATTTACACTGGTGAAATATTATGTTATTAAATATTTTACCACATTTTTTGCTTCCAATTTTTTTTTCCTATTTTCCTCCTCTAAAACCTAGGTGCATCTCATAGTCTGGAAAATACAGTATGTTCCCGCCAACAGTACACAGGGTTCCCTTGTCTCCACATCCTCACCAATACTTAACTACTTTTCGATAGGCATTCTGACAGGTGTGGTGTAATGTCACATTGTGGTTTTGATTTGTATTTCCCTAATGATTGATGTTGAGTAGCTTTTCACGTACCTTTTGGGCATCTGTATATCTTCTTTGGAAAAATGTCTTCAGAGTTTCTGCCCATTTTAAAATCAGATTGTTTGCTTTTTTTGCTATTGAGCTGTATTAATTCTTTCTGTATTTTGGATTTTTTTCCCTCTCAGTTTTGACTAAAATGTTGGACAGTCAGCAGATATAACAGACAAATACTTGTTTAACATTATTAATATGAGCAAAAAAATTAACTCTTTATTTAAAAAGAGCTATATAGTTCATTGTATTCCTCTACTTTTTAAAATTTATTTTAAATACTTTTTTAAAGATTTTATTTATTTATCTTTAGATGGGAAGGGAAGGGGACAGGGAGAGAAATATCAATGTATGGTTGCCTCTCGTGGGTCCCCTGCTGGGAACTGGCCTGCAACCCAGGCACGTGCCCTGACTGGGAATCGAACCTCGGTTGTTTGGTTCGCAGGCCTGCACTCAATCTACTGAGCTACAGCAGCCAGAGCTGTATTCCTCTACTTTTGACTGTGGCACTAAGTGATGCTACAGTGGAGAGAGTGTGGCCTCCATTGCAATGTCATGTTAGATTAATGTTCATTCTTAAAATCTTATTAGTATTTCAGCCCTGGCTGGTGTGGCTCAGTGGACTGAGTGTCAGCCTACAAACCAAGAGGTTGCTGGTTCGATTCCTGGTCAGGGCACATACCTGGGCTGCAGCCCAGTTCCCCCATTGGGGGTATGCAAGTGGCAACCAGTCAATGTTTCTCTCACACATCAGTGTTTTTCTCCCTCCCTCCCCTCTCTCTAAAATAAATACATAAAGTCTTATTAGCATTTCAAATCTCTCTTTATAGTCGATTCCCTGTGCCTGGAAAGTTCTTTCCCTGCTTCTGTGCTAAGCTTATCCATATGCATTCTTTAAAATTCAACTCAGATGTTACCTCTTCTAGGAGTCCTAATGTAACCGTGTGGGTTAGTTGCTCTGCTGCCGCATTCTAGCGATCTATGCCTGTTTCTCTCGTAGCATGTATCACATTCACGTCTGTATTGCTGTAGCCTAAGACTGTGCCTATATACACTATGTGACCAATAAACCTTTGTTAAAATATATAATACATCAATTGTGCCAGATACCATTTCTTGAGTGTGTATCATAAGAAAAATACTGCACTAAGTACTTTATGACCGCTAAATCACTTATCCTTACAATAACTCCATAAGAAAGTCATTATTTCTGTCTCCATTTCACAGATAAGGAGAATGAAAATTAGATTAAAAAACATACTCAAGCCCTGGCTGGTGTGGCTCAGTGGACTGAGCACTGGCCTGCAAACCAAGAGGTCACTGGTTCAATTCCCAGTCATGGCACGTGCCTGGGTTCCAGACCAGGTCCCCAGTTGGGGGCGTGTGAGAGGCAACTGATTGATGTATCTCTCGCACATCGATATTCCTTTCTCTCTCTTTCTCTCTCCCTTTCCCTCTGTCTGAAAATAGATAAAAATAAAATCTTGGGAAAAAAATACCCAAGGTTCACCGAGTAGAAGACAGCAGAGCCAGGATTCAAACCAAGATTGGTCTAACTCAGCACCCATGTAGTACATTACTCACACAAGTCCTGAAGGCCCCTTGGGCCCATCTGTATTTCATGTTTTTGTAGCTCCTTGTGTAATCTCTGGTAGCTATGGTCCTGAAGAACCCTGGGGTTTCACCAGCTGATCCAAGATGCTAAGATGGAAAGACCGAATAAGATGCTCCTTTCCAACGAGTTCAGAAGAAATTAAGTTGATGAACAGAATAATTTAACTTTCCTTCTTAAACCCTTGGGCTCACTACTATGCAAGTACAATTTAATAGAAGAGAAGACGTAATTTTGTGTGAAATATGAGTATAGTTAACTTAAGCTTAATATTCTATCACAGTCCACAAAAACATCACGGCTTCCTCGTGCTGTACAACCTCAATGAGTTTGACAAACAGCATTCTAAAGAGCAGTCTGAAATGGATCCAAATACATCAGAATTCATACTAAATGTGAATGGATTACATTCTTCAGATAAAACAAAACAAATTACAGTCATAAAAAAGAAATGGAACCAACAAAAAGACTAAATCTAGTTATGTGCTCTTTGTAAGACTCACACCTAAAACATAGAACAGGGAAAGTCTAAAATAAAAAGATGGGAAAAGGTACAGGTGGCAAATATCAACCAAGAGAAATCCGGATAGTTTTGTCAATGTCATCCAAAGTCAAAGCTCAGAGTAACAAGACATAAAGATGATTATTATCTTTACCCACGGATCAAATTGAGCAGCAAAAGGTTCTAATTCTCATACACCTAATAAAATAGTACACAGAGCCCTGACCGGTGTGGCTCAGTTGGTCGGGTGTCCAAGCGAAAGGCCGCCACTGTGATTCCTGGTCCGGGCACGCGCCTGGGTTGCGGGTTTAGTCCCCCGTCAGAGCACACACGAGAGGCAACCGATCAGTGCTTTTCTCCCTCCGTCTCCCTCCCTTGCCCTGTCTCTCAAAATAAATTTTTAAAAACCTTTAAAATATAGTATGTATATGTGTGTATATATATTTTACACACACACACCCCCCCCTAGGAGAATCTGACAAATTTACCATCATGTTCGGTAATTTTTAACACAATTCTTTAAGTAATCAACAGATGAATCAAACAGGGTGGCCTAATGAACATACAGAAAACACCCTGGCTAACATCTATCATATGATAAATTTTCTAATGTACACACTGAACTTCTTGTTTACTGATAATAAGGTGCGTGATCCCACCTCAGGGCCTTTGCATATGGGCCAGGTATCTGCATGGCTTGCTTCCTTTCCTCCTTTTTATGTCTTTACAAAAATCAACCAGGTGCTAGGTTATACATAAAGTCTCTTCAAAGAATAGTCTGTTTAGAAAATATTTTATGACCTTAACAAGTGAGGTTAGAAGCCAATAATAAAAAGATGTATTAACACTTTCCATTATTAAGAGATTAAAAAATGCTTCTAAATAACTGATGGATCAAAGAAGACATAATAATGGTATTTAAGGAGTGAAACTAAATTATAACATAGTGGTCCCCCACCCCCACCCCCTGCTAAAAAAAAGCATGAGGCATTGAACACTTTTGTTCCATGAGATGAGATTCTTTCCAAGAAATCCACTTTCTAGGTTTTGTTAATTTGGGAAAGTTAACTGTCAGTGCCAGGGTTTACTCATAAAGGGCCAGGAAAGTAATGCTTGATTCATGCCCATTTGTACTTAACAGATGTTTTCAACTATTTTATCCCCTAAATATTTATTTAACCCTTTTCCTCTTCCGTTTCATCACTCCTGTCCTGGTTCTGGCCTTCATCATCTCTGGTGAAGACTATTGCTTTACCTTTCAAATGGGTCACCCTGTCTTCAAGAATGAGACAGAGCAAGTTAACAGCTCAGGGGTGGGGGTGGGTGGTTGGAGGGATTGAATAAAAGAAAAAAGAAAAAGAACTTGTGGACATGGACAACAGTGTGGCGACTGTAGGGGGCGGGGTTGTGTGGAGGTGGAATAGGGTATAGAGGGGATTAATGGTAATGGAGAAAATACAACAAAATGTAATGTAAAATGTAAAATAAAGATTAAAAAAGAATGCCTTTGGTACCTTCAAAACATTGCCTTCTGTTAAATCTGCCTTTGGCACTGAGAGAGCTAAGTGAAATACAAACAGACCACACCATTCCTGTCCCGGAGCTCCTCGCTGGCTCCCAGGCTGCAGAATGAAACCCGAGCACTGCGGCATGGCCGGTAAGGACTTTCACCAACATCTTACATCCGATGCGCTACAGACCCAGTGGTTGCTGTCCCCAGCACACCTCGTGCACACCCACATCTGTGACTCCCTCCTCTTTTTTGCTAGTCTAGTATGTGCTTAGCTTTCAAGAGCTGACTCAGGAGGCGTTTCATCCAGGAACTTTTCCCTGTGCTCCCACAGAACCTGCCGGCACTTACGACATCAGACTACCGTGATCTGTTTCTCTGAGTGCAAGTTCCTCAGGAACAATGCCCACGTGCAGCTAATTGCAGCATCCTAGACTTAGTGCAGTGCCAGTATTTCAACATTACATGGGAGTAATCAAAATCCTAGGGCAACTTTTACCCCACGCCCTCCTGACCTCTCTCTCCCAAGAACAGAGAGACACTAGGACACAAAGAGCTGGCGAAGGACTGGATTACCAAGGGACCGCTCAGTGACACCACACAGTGCGTGCGCTCTGTCACATGTAATTGCTTCTGAACACATTTCCTGTGAAGGGGCCAAATTAGCAAATGGTCCACGAATGATTTCTTTTGATATCAGTGAATTCAGGTGGCAGGAACCTGTTTAACAAAATACTGTATTTTGCCATGTATAATGCCCCTATTTTTGCCCAAACCTTCGAGGGAAAAATAAGGAAGTGCATTATACATAGGTAGTACTCATTCCATATCTGTTTTTAATTCTTTTATTTATGCTTATGCATTAAAAGTGTAACTCTAGAAAGCAATAACGATATCCGTATGCAAAATAATACCTTGGGATACAATAATCGTTTTTGTTTCTAAATATAAATAAATAAGAAATTGAATTAAAAAATTAAAATGAAAGGCTTTTTTCCCTGAAAGTTTGGGCCACAAATGTGGATGCACACTATACACAGAAGCGCATTATTCACAGCCAAATACAGTAATTTAAATACTGATTGGTAACCAATAAGCAACTTTCAAGACCAACTTAAGTGGTGGAAAGAACAATAAAGGATATTATATTCCTTTAACATTGGGAAAGCATGACACTTTTTGGACCAATATTCCTTTGGCTCTTGCTTTTCTCAAATTGTGACTGCGAAGGATTTTTATGTTCTAAATATGACAAGTCAAGAGGCTTCTGGTGAATGCAGGTTAGAGGGTAACGATGTCAAACCCATTCTTGGTACAGTATAAAATTTTGGCTGATTTTTTTCTTCTTTAGTAACATAGGTTCCATGTTTCATCTGCTTTGGATTGAAAAGCTTCTAAATTCACTTATTCCACTAGCCAATTAAAATCTTCTGAGAACTAAGCAATCATTTCCTGACTTGCCAAGGATTAAATTTGGATGCTTGGCTGAGCACGAGTCTTATCTCTCAAGCTATCACTTTAATTGGAGCATGGAAAGGGATAAGGCAGGGTTTGAGTTGACATCACAGTCTATTGCCATGGAAATGTAAACACGGGTTTCTATTAGATTTGTCTCAAAGCAAATGTTAGTGGTACAGGGATCCTGGGACACAGGAGACAAATTATGTAAAAAAATGCGTCCTCTAAATGCTGGAGTGCCCTAGGAGCTCAGACCTTCCGTGATCTCATCCTGCCTCACGGCTTTAAATACCAACTACGCACTGAGGACTCTCCAGTTTACCTCTGCAGCTGGACCTCCCCTCTGAAATCTGAACTCATACACTGGCCTTCCTGACCCTTCAGCTGGATGTCTAATAGGCACCTCAAATCTCACACGTGTACCCTACGCTCCTGATAGTGCCCTCCCCCTACCCACCTTGCTCTGCTCACAATCTCCTGTATCTCAGCAGAGGTGATGTCCCCTTCCGCCTGCAGAGGCCATAGAATTTGGAGTAATCTTTGGCCTATCGGGTACTTCTCAGCAAATCCTGCCAGCTCTGCTTTCAAAATACACTCAAAAGACGCTCGCTTCTTCCCACTCCACTGCTTTGGAGCTAGGTTTGTCTCGCCTAGGCCACTGTGATCATCTGAACTGGTCCCCCTGCTTCTGCCCTTGCCTACCTTCAGTCCACTCTCACACATAGCTCCCCGGGGGATTATATTAAAATGAAAATCAGATTATGTCACTTCTCCGCTCAAATCTGCCAATGGATTTCCATCTCATTCAGGTTATGACCCAACATCCTTTAATCATGTGTTCTTCTTCAGCCACACTGAACTCCTACTCGTTCACTGACCGTAAGAGCGCGCTCCCACCTCAGGGCCTTTGCACGTGGGGAAGACCCTTATCTGCATGGCTTTCTGCTTTTCCTTCTTTATGTCTTTACTCAAAATCAGCTTCTCAGGCTTTCTCTGGCCAGTGAGCTAAAACTACTACTGCCACCCCACCTCCCTTTTGTGCTTTATTTTCCTCCTTAGCATTTATCTAACATACTAGGCACTTTATGTATTTCTACTGATACTGTCTTTTTCTGCAGAAGGAGGACGTAAGCTCCCCAAGGCAGGGATTTTTGGCTGTTTTTCTTTGCTGTCTCCTTTGCACCTAAGAAGAGTGCCTGGCACACAGTATAAAATCAACACATACTTGTCGAATGAATAATTGAAAAATGTGTGATGCATAAGAAATAAAGGTTATTAGTGAAAGCATGACTAACCAAGGCGTGTGAGCCTAACGTTGAAAAAATTCATTTGTTATTGGGTTTTCATGGTCATCTGTCTTTGGAGGAACTGACTTAATTTTCCACAATGACAGGCTTGATTAATTTTAGTAACATGGAATTTTAGAGACCAGTGTTCACAAGGAAGGAAGAGAATAATGACAAATACAGGTAGGTATTAAATAATGTTCACTGTTTGCCATGTTAGGTGAGTTAATGATTTAAAAAATTATTAGTATGGAGCTTACTAGTCACAGAAAACTAAAATTAGAAATGAATAAAAAAATGTTGCTCATTGATTGAATTAGCTGTGTCTGGCACACAGTAATGTAATATATAAAGTGAGTTAGACTTGGATGCCACCCAAGAGGGCTGAGTTACTGAAGTAGTTTCCTTTCTAGTGAGTCTACAGCACAGACTTAGGTGTCCGGTTAGGTACAGTTAAACTTAGAGAAGTAAAATGAGGAATAGTAATGAAGGTATTATCTTTAGATGTGAGAATTATAAATCCTTAGTTGTTATTCCTTATTAACTTACAAAGTAAACAGTTAATAAAGGTACAGACTACAAGCTCTCAAATGAACTGCGGATGAAAAGGGCACTAAACACTAGACAGAGGTGGAGGTAGAATGATACAATGGGAAGACAAAGGTTGGGAAACCTCACTGCAGCTTTCTCTAAGCCCCTCATGGCTGTGTGACGTGGGGTGAGTTATTTAACCTGTCGTGGGTACCTCAGCTGAAAAATGTGGATGATGGACTGACAGGCTTCAGTGGTCCTCTAAGAATTATAAATCTTTTTGACTTTAAGCTTAACCACTGTAATAATGTCTCCCCACCCCTCACC
>PVKM010038948.1:0-13937 GCA_004027735.1 Carollia perspicillata | reverse complement strand
TTTTTTTTTAAGATTTTTTAAAGAGAGAGGAAGAGAAAGAGAAAGAGAGGGAATGAAACATCAGTGTGTGGTTACTTCTTATACTCCCCCACTGGGGACCTGGCCCCCCAGGCATGTGCCCTGACTGGGAATTGAACCAGTGACCCTTTGGTTCACAGGCCCACAGTCAATCCACTGAACTATACACCAGCCTGGGTGCTAAATTCGCTTTTTTAAAAAATCTATCCTTTGCTTCGAGATCAGGCCCTGCTTTCCTTTTTTAATGTTTTGTTTGCAGTATAACATACTGGCAGAAAAGGGCACACGTTGACACCTTTCGCAAAATGAGTGACCTGGTGTAGCCAGCCCCGGCCGAAGAATTTGAACACCACCACACGCCCGGAAGCCCCCTCACGCTCTCCGTCAGTCGCTGCCCCAGGGGTAGCCTGTTCTCACTTCTCACGCCGTAGGCTCATTCTGCTTGCTTTCTCAACTATACACCAATGGAATCACCTAGTATGTACTCTTTGACTGGTTTCGTTTTCTTGAAACCTGTCATATTTATGAAATTTGTCAATGATTTTTTTTCTGGCAATAATTCATTACAGTTACAATAATTCCATCTGGCAAAAATTCAATACATTGTAAGTATTCCATTGTCTGAATATACAACAATTTCTCTACTCATTCAGCGGTGGACGGGCACTTGGCTTTTTTCCAGTTTGGGGCTATTAGGAAGAGTGCTGCTCTGAACATTTACATGCAGATCTTTTGGTAAAAAAAAGCATAAACTTCTGTTGGGCACGTCGTTAGGGATGGAACTGAATGTATGCACGTGTTCGGCTGGGATGGCACCACCAAGCCGTTTCCCAAAGCTGCCCGTGCCCTTCAGGCTCCCGACAGGAATTCGCGAGAGTTCTGGCTGGCCCGCACCTTTGCCAACGTTCGGTGCAGCTCATCTTTTTCATTTTAGCCTTTCTGATGGGATGTACCCTTCCTTCTTCTTCTTTTAGTAACAAAATACACTTTAAAAAATGTAATATGGTGACCTTGAAAATAGTAGTTTTGTCTTAATGTCCTTAATGGGCAAAATTAAAATTTGGCATCCAAATCAGTTTTGAAATCTCAAACATCTCCAAAATCTTAAGTCTTATTTATACTGTTTAAAGGTTTTTTTTTTTCTTTTATTGCAAGGGGGCTTATATTTCCAAACCTCTTACACTATTGTGTTCCAGCACCTTTTGTTTTGCAACAAACTACCCCAAAACTTTGTGACTTAAAACAGCAGCCTTTTTTTCTTGTATCTCAGATACGTTGACATCAGGAATTTGGACAGGGCTCACCAGCCCACTTCTTCTGCCACCCACGGTTTCAAGGGAGGCGGGTCAGCACTGTGGTCTGGAGAGTTAAAGATCGCTTCCTACAGGTGTCCGATGGTGTGAGGGAACTGGCCAGAAGGCGGGGCTCCAAGGGACTGTCGACAGGCGTGCCTAGGTGTGGCCTCTCCAGCATGATGGTCTCAGGTGGTCACTTACCCTCAAAGCAAGCCTCTAAGATACCCAAGTGGTAGCTGCTTCTGACTGAGCCTCAGAGTCTCACAGCAAAAACTTTCTCCCCCATTCCATCAGTTACAAGCAAGCCATGAGGCCAGCCCAGATTAAATGGGTGGGGAACTAGCCTCCACCTTTTCACAGGGAAATGGCAAGGTGGCATTGTAAAAGAGCATGGGGGTGGGGGTGGCAATATTACTGTGGCCCTCTTTGGAAAAGCCCATTTGCCAAGCTGTGCCCCAACCCCAGCCTAACAAAGCGAAAAGTAAACTGGCCATCTGAACCTGAGGACCCCTGAGATGCTCATGGTGGCCACTTGTCTTTCATGCTTTCTCTTTCCTTATCTCCCCCTCTTACGCTCTGTTTTCCTTCCTCTTTACACTTTGTTTTCTTAATCCCTCTCTGTCTTCTCACTTGCGGTTTACTAAACTCACAGAGACTCCCCCCAACTTGTCTTAGTCCCTTCCTCCCGTTCTCTCCCCTCATGTCTTCAAGCACTTTGACCCGTGGGTGACCGATTACTGGGACCCCTCAAAACCGTTGCATGACAAGCCCAGAAGGGTCTTGGCTAATCCCAGAAGCACTTTACATATGAGGAAGTTGCAGCCTAGAGAGGAGAGGGATTTTCCCAAGTCCTCGTTCAAGTAAGAAACAGAGTTCTGGCTAGCACAGCACAAAATAGAGCCCACAGTGGGTCTCAAAGAATGTCAACACTTGTTTTTCCATTTCTGACTTCCTGAAACTAAAGCCACTTGTTTCTGTTTCACGTTCACTGCCTCAATATTACAATGTCCTTTGGGCCTCTTGGTCAAGGAGTGAAACCAGTACTCTCAGGCTTCTTGCCTGGAGAGTCCTGTCTTAGCCCCAGCCTGGGTCCTAGCCTTTAGAAATGGATGTGGGGGCTGGGGGGCTTGTGGATGGAGCAGCCAGCCCCTCTTCAAATATCTCATTGCAACCCAGACACAAGTAGGTCCTTTCAGGTCCTGAAGTCCAAGAATTGTCCGAACTCAAGCATTAACTAGCAGCCAGTTTTAACTTTTTCTGGGCATCCAGAGATGGTGGATTTAATTCAGGCTGATCTGACTGATCTGTGGTGACCTAGGGCAGGAAGACAACTCTGTGGCCAGGCCCGAGAGATAGCAACTCTGTTATGTGAAAGTCAGTTTCCTTTGATAACTGCAAACAAGAGGAGGCAAAGGCCCAGAGTGGGGAGGCTGGGCCACCAGACACCCCGAGGCACAGGGGCAGGACCTGGAAGGACAAGCAAGGGCTGGAGAGAACACGGGGGTTGGCACATTGCTCTGAGATCTGAGTAGTGATGAGGTGGAGAAGAGCCCACCGAGAAGTGTCCCAGGAGTCACTGTCATCCCCCAGCCCAGCGCCTTCTGCTGCAGATTTTCAGCGCTGCAGATCAGCGCGCTGCCAGGGAGTCATGCAGGGCCAACAGTGCGAGCCCCCGAGGCTGCAGAAACAGCAGCTGTGGAGGACTCTATTGACAAGAAGGGATCGAAACAATTATTTTCATTGGTCTAGCCTGCAACCTCCTTTAGGGGAATAGCCCTGTCTTGTTGTTTCTGGGTCCCTAGGTCTTGCCCAGAGCTTGACATGCATTAGAGGTCACATAAAGCCTTGTCATGAGGACCTACAGTGGTCCACCAGTCATCCCCATGCATCTAGGCGCAATGCCGCCAGGGCATTCCATCCTTCCCTGCAGCCCTCCCCTGCCTCCTGGCGGCCCTCTGCCAGCTCTAACTGATGGGAGGCCCAGGACATGGGGAGACACCTCTGAAGGGGTTTAGTCCCTCCTTGCCCACAGATGCCAGACTAGCAGACCCTCCTCAGGGGTCCTCTATTGGGAGTGGTAGAAACAGGGCATGGGGGTCCCATGACTTTCTTCTTGCTGGGGTCCCTGCCTCCAGCCTCCAGGTGCCTTCCTGCCAAACAAATACAGAGAAGGCCATTCTTTTCCTTCATACTCCCCTCCTGGAGGAAAAAAACCCACATCATCAGCTAACAGTGTCATTTCCCAGCCTCTGGTGGCCAGAGCCCATGCCTCGCCCTCGTCCTCACAGCCTGTTTCTGCAGCTGCATCAGCTTGAGTTGAAATGGCAAGAGCAGCTGCCACTCAGAGCGCAGAGCCAAGAAATTAGGAGCCCAGTCCACGTTTCTCTCCACGTCCTTCGAGCTTCTCGCTGCAGGTTATTTGGGACTGCCGCGTGTGACAGCAGTGCCACCCACCGAGTGCTTGCTCTCTGGCAGCCACTGCTCTAGGAACATAAGGGTTTAGTTCTTCCTCCACAACTCTGACGCTGGCATTTGTGTTCCCATTTTACAGATGAAGAAACTGAGGCACAGACAAGTTGCAATAACTTATCCAATGCCCCCAGTGGTAGAGCCACAATTAAATCCCAGTGGATCCCATACCCCTGACCCACTGTGGGCTGACTCCACGCAGTGCCCGGTCTTTGAAGGTACCTGAGCCTACTACACCTGGAGAGTGGCCAACCTTCAGCCAGCAGTCAACAAGCTCCTCGGCTTAGAACACTGGGCACGTACTGGGTACCACCCTCTTCCCTAGCTGTGGGGACCCTTCCCTGTCCTACTCCTCCACCACAGATAGTGCCTTTCACTCGGGCTCAGCGGTGTCCTGTCCACTAGGGGAACGAGCTACATGTGTAGGCAGAGCGTTTGTTCCTTATTCTGGAAAAGCAACCCAAAGTCCCATCCTCCTATTGTGTCTCGCCTGGAACCACGTTACAATCTGTCGTCTGCACTTTCAGGTTGTGACACCTCAGACAGACAGTCCCTGGATGGTCCCAGGAAGACTTGCCAGACCTCAGCCAGAAACCCTAGCCGGTCTGACACCAGCCTGGCAAGGGAAGAAGTGATGGCCCCTGGAGCCACCTGGCCACACACCCTCTAACTTCGATCAACAGCTTCCCAGACGAACGTCCACCCTCCGTTCCACCTGGCTACGCAGTGCTTCACCAGCGGTTTGCCTCGACTGACCCTCCCTCTCTTGCTCCTTGCGCCCTCTGGGCTCTCTCCTTTTCCTTCTGCAGGGCTCCCCTCCACGTGGGCTGCGTCATCTCCAGTGAGACTCTCTGTTGCCCCTCCTTCCAACCCTTTGCTCAGGTCTGAGGATCCCTCCTCGCCCAGCTCCTGTCACACCGAGCCTGACCTCCACACATGCCTCCAATCCCCCTCTTAGGTTCCAACACATTAAGGGTAAAGCTCCAGCCCCCAGAAAACAGAGGATCCTGGGTAAAGTTCTCAGTGGGTCCAGGGTGCATTCTACAGGAAAAGGGGATGGGAGGACCTCCGGCCTCCTAGTCAGGGCTGTGCTCTCTCTCTCTCTCCATCTCTTTGTCTCTGTTTCTCTCAGGCTGAGGCCTTCCTCTACCACTTCCCAGGGGCACGAAGCTGAAGCTTCATTTGCATTATTTCTCTGGGTTGCTTTAACGCTGAGTGGCATGCTAATTTATGCAAACTGATGCAAATGACTATAGAAAACTTTGTGACCCTGGATTTACTGGAAATCAGAGGTTTTCCTGATGGGAAGACTTAGGGAATTTTGGAATTTACTTCCCAAGAGAAATTTAAAAATAGAATGGCCTCCTGTTGGGGGGTGGGGAGGAATGTGGCTGGAAGTCCCTCGGAGGAAGGAGCAGAGCCTGGGTTCCATGTCAATTCTAAGTGATTCAGCAGAAGCCAGAGGAAGAGAAAGTATCTGGCCACCAAGCTGTCCCCCCTTCTCTGCTGGCTCTGAGCACTGGATCCGTTCCAAGCTCCGCTGAAGCTGCTCCCCAGTGCGGGCTGCAGACCAGAGCACCCAGGGCGTCCCCCGAGTTTGGAAAGGGGCATTGTTCTGGTGTCCACCTTCTCACGAGAACACTCTGCTGGTCCCCTTTCCCCTTGTGTCTCCTGTATTGACCATCCCCCACTTGCCCCTCATTGTGTATACCTGGTCGAGTGTTCTGGAACCTGGACAGGGGTGTGAGGTGCTCTGGATGTTCCTACAAAGATGACCTCACAGGGTAGGTGGCAGGTAGGTCAACTCAGGCCCAAAGCCGTAGGCACCTCATTTCCAGGAGGAGGGAGAAAAGCATCACTTCGAGGAAGGACCCGAGAGAGGAATTTGGCCCAGGAGCAGCGGCCCATTCTCCTGGGTCGAAGCTGGGACATGAAGAATGACTCCAAAAGGTAGAAACTGACCTTTTCTTAAAGATTTCAAGAGAAGAAACTATTTCTCCAAAATATTTCCAAGAGTCCATTAAGTTTCATCAGAACATTTGAACTTATATTCACATAAATGGTCGGCGCGTCCATGGAAGTAATTTTCTCTAGTTCTTTCCTCCAACCGGAGAACAGCCGTTCCTGGCTGTTTGGTAATATTCCAGCAAACCCTTAACACATGCCACGAAAAGACCTTACGACAAACTCCCCCAAGATTCCAGGACCGCGTCACCACTTCCCTAACTGAACCCTCCACCCCCAGGTGACAGGGAACAGTGTGTATGGTACCGTGTTCCCCTAACTAGATAGAAAACTTGCTGAGGGGCAACTCTCAGCTGATCAATATTCAGGGTTAACCAGGGGAAGGAAAAGGCACTCATTCGTACATTTAAGGGAGGAGGGCACCGTGTGCATCAAGCATGTTTTATGTATTACATCCTTTAAGTCTTACAGCAGTCCCACTAGATATGTATTATTTCCATTGACAGATGATGAAACCAAGGCTAAGAGAGTTCAAGTCTTTTGCCCAAGGTCACGCAGCTGGTGAATGATTATGGCAGAGCCTCCTACTACCCATTAGTATCCGTTTCTCTTTTTCTTTTCAGGCACACGTTAAACGACACGTCCCAGCCCTCTTGGGTTACAGGCCAGCCTTGTGACTGAGTTCTAGCCAGTGAAATGGGGACAGAAGTGACTTTTGCCACCTCCAGGCCTGGCCCATAAAAATCTCACAGGGGTCCTTCATCATCTTCCCCATCACTCTCCGGAAGACCCCCGGACACCATGAAGCCATGAGACTGAGATGGGAGGAGCCTGGTCCCTGAAGGACTACAGGGACCCTGCTTTCTGCCACCTGTGCTGGACTATTTGACTGGGACGCCAGAAACCCACACTGCATTAAGTCGCTGAGAGCACAGCTCACCCTGACTAACAGCACGGCGAGGGCGAGACCTGACACCGAGACCTGCCCACTCCAAAGACCGTCTTCTCTCATTAAGACGCACGGCCACACAACACAACGGAAACGCACTGTCCCATGGTTCACCTCCCCCCTCCGTGCTTGTCCCACAGCCAAGAGCTGCATTCCTAAAGATTTTGGAGAAAATTGGGTAAAAAAACAAAGACAAAATCAAGCAAGCAATCGACAACGATACTACCTCCTGAACATACACAAAACTACGTTTGTTGTTACCTCACGTCTGGAGAAATCCTTCTACCGTTCATGCCACCAAGGAGGGCTCTCCCTGCTGCCTCCACCTGGGGCTTCGTCCCATGGAGCAGGGTTACGTATTGGAAACACCTGGAGAACAGCCACGGCCCTCACCGAGGCAAGACAAAGCCATTAGCAATGACTTGCAGCTCACCCTGCATCCTACTGTCCCTACCCCGCGCCAGTGAGAGCTAGGTCAGTGTCACAGAAGGGCCACCCTAAGATCATGGAGGAAAAAAGCCCCAAATGTAATCAATCCACCTAATATAAGTTAAGATTAAGCAGCAGTCTGGGCATGATAGAATCAGCCCAACCTGATTTCTAAAAGAGAGAGAGAAGCAGAGAGTTATTGGCAAGGAGGGAGAAAGGAGTAGGGTTTTACCATTTTCTGCTGAGGTGGCGTTCCTGCAAGTGCGGTTTGCCGTGGCTAGAAGGCTTCTCCTGCCCCCCACTGCCTTGCTCCCCACAAACACTTTCATCAAGACCCCACACCAGAGGATTCGCTCTTGGTCTTACCACTGTCTCTCCCCCTTAACATGGTCTCTCTGGAAGAGAAATCCGCAATTGTCTTATTAGTCCGTTGTATCTAATTGTAATGCAGCACTGGGCTACAGTGTTTACTGAGTCCTTATCACGTGCCAATTAGGGTTCCAGGATCTTACAGAGCGTCAACACCTGGAATAACAAGAACATGGCCCCGCAGCAGTGACCAATTCCAGTCACTCCTGGCACAGCAGCAGCTGGCCACCAGCACTCATGCTGCCCAACACTCCTGGCACACCTGGAGCCCCCAGACCTGTGGCCCAGTGACAAGCACTGACAAACCACTGGCTGTGGCAGGCACTGCCAGTAACCCACCCAACAGCTGCTCCACCCCTTTCTGGCTAACAAAGCCCCAAGTTTTCATGGGTTCATATGTCCACCTGGCCTCAGTGAGTGGATGGTTGGTCAGCCCCAACCCCTTGGCCAGTGATTGTTTTAATGCTAGACCTTTGACCCAGTTCTGGCCAAAAAGACTCAAGAGAAAACTGCTAGGAGCGTCTGGGAAAGGTTTTCCTCACTGATTACACCCCTAACCCCTTTCTTCTGGCTTGAGAAGCTGCCACATGAGGAGAAAAGCTTGGAGCAACTGCAGCCATCTTGCCACCACGAGGCAGGTAGTGGCAGCCAAGGAAAAGGCAGAGCGAGATGGTGGAAGAGCCTGAGTACTTTGAGGATCTCTCAGAGACGCCACACCAATCCTGTAATCACCTCCTTCCCTCTGACCTGCAGGTTCCCTGTGACGAATCAACTTCTATCATTTAGTTCTTTATTCTGAGCATCTTGTTATTTGCAGCCAAAACATCCTGGTACACTGATTCACTGAATTTCACTGTTTTCCATATGATTAATTGTTGGAGCTAGAAGACACCTGGGAGATCAGCTAGCTCTGAGTCTCTTGGTAATAGGAGACTCTAAGGCAGGTGCAGAGACGGAACCACCAGGAGAACCTGGGCCTCCTGAGTCTTCACTGATGACAGATTCCCCCACACCCTGAAGACTAAGCGTCCAAGGGCAGGGGCACTGGTGGGCAGCCACGGGGTCAGAGCCCGAATCCTGGCACCTGAGAATGGTGGACAAAGGGGCAAAGAAAAGGGCAGAGTGGGCTGGGCGTGGGCAGTCCTGTGGCCAGAGACACCTGAAACAGCAGAGACTGAGGAAGGGCAAGATGTGTCCCTAGCTCTTTCCGTCAGGGTGCACGCATGCCCCACTTCCCAGGCTCCCCGAGTCTCTGGGATCTCCTGCTTCCCACCGGCCTGGCAGTGACGAGTTCCTCCTCTCACGGCTGAGGGCTTTTCGTGGTTTTTGGTTGGTTTCACGCCCTGTACTTGGACCAAAGAGACCCTGAGGAGAGACTAGAGATGGACCTCTGTGCTCTGCAAACTGCAGAGCAGTGAACCAGACCTAGTGGGAATGTGGGTTGGCCAGTGTGCAGTGAGTTCCTCAGGGGCTTCAGAAGACCCCCCCACCCCCGCACACAATTCCCCAGCCTCCACCCCAAGTCATGCTTCCTTTGTCTGGAAAATTGGTGCTGAAATCCCACCATCAGAGGTACAATGTAAATATTCCTGGGACACAAAATTGCCCCATAGGACTCCTCGAGGTGGATGAGTTTTTACGATCCTTGCAAGACAGCAGACATGGAGGAGAAGGAAGAGAAAGGGAGTGGTGTGGTGGTGAGTTTTGTGTCAACTTAGCTGGGCCACAGGGTGCCTAGATATTTGGTCAAATATGTTCTGGGTGCTTTGGGAGGGTGTTTTGTCCCCTCTCAATCCTCACCTTCATCTTCCAATATCCCCACCCTAGGCTTCTTGACTCCCTTTTCATCCCTTAAAAGAAAAGGAACTCAAGAAAATACTTAAACTGAAACCATATTGACCCCTGTCCCCTCCAAGCCAGCTCCACCGCTGAGTCTGTCAGGGGCACCCCTCCTCTTAGTCTCCCAGCCACTGCCTTGGAGGCCTCTGCCTTCCGCATCCCGCACCCCTGCTGGGGGGAGCCAAGTCCAGACCAAGTCGACTTCAGATACTTCTCCCTCTTCACGCCTTCCCTGCGGCCCTATGAGAAAGCGGGTGAGCCCTGGAAACCTGGAGGAAATCTCCTGCTCCCCTTCCCCCAGCCTCGCCCAGGACCTGCCAGGAGAGGTGTGAACAGGTAGGAGGGAACCCACCTTCATTCAGTCCTTCCCCCTTCAGCCTGCCTTCTTCGTCCAGGCCAGTGTTCCCAGGGCCCCAGCACACCCTGGGCTCCTGCCCAGACTTTGTGGAATGAATGAATGAATGCGCACGAAACCAAAGGCGTCAAGAGCAGATACTGCTGGATGAAGGAGCCTCCGGTCTCCCCGGCTGGCACAGCCGTGAGTCAGGCGACTCTCCACACCTCCAAGACAAAGCTCTGAAAACCATTACCAGGCATGAGCTCTGACTCAAGCCCAGCTGGCTTGGAGTACTCGTCAGTCACCCTGCTGCAGAGTTCACACACTGGGGGCGCCCGTCCCTCGGGCTAGCATCCTGGCCTCCCATACCCAATGCCCACCCACATTCAGATCCAGTCTCCGGCCTTCTGCCTCTGCCCTGCTTGGGAAAGGATACGGGGCGGAAACTCCTAGCAGGCAGGGATGGGGGCTCGCTGCCCGCGCACCCCCAGGGGCAGGCTCACCATAGGCGGGTAAAAGTCAAAGGGTGGAAAATGGGGTTACTGATTGCTCACTAGGTGCCAGCATCGTGAACACATAGGAATTATTCAGGCGGCACAGCAATCCTGGGTCCTATTCAGCACAGTTTTTGCATGTGAGAAAACAAACACAGGCAAAAAAGGCAAGAGACTCCTTTAAGACTGCACAGCCGTTTTGGCAGCAGAGAGGTGGGGCTGGCTCACATTGGGTCTTTTTGCACGAAAGGCCATGCTCCTTCCACCAACCATAAAAACTAAATGGATTTGGGACGTGGAGGAGGGGACCCCGGTGTCCAGAGTCCACACCGTTATTGCTCCTCCCCTCTGTACCCCCAGGTTAGGTGGGGGAGAGAGGCAGCTCCTTCCAGGCCTCAAGGAGGCTCACTACTAAGGCCTTGCTAAGGCTGGCTGTCTGTGGCCTCTCAGATGCCCAGGATGGGGAAGGGGGCCTCCTTCTGAGACCTGCAGGGCTTGGGTAGACTCTGATCATCAAAGATGGGCCTCCTGCTTCTACCCAAACCCCGAGGGCCCCCTCCTTTTGCTGGGGGCTTTGGGGCCCAGAGCAAACAGCCAGAGGCAAAAGAAGCTGCACTCTGGAAGGACCAAGTGTCCCATGGGTGACATGATAGGCAGAGCCAATGAATCTGACCAGAGGACACCACTTGGCACTTGACCCCAAATCATGGTGAGGCGGTTAGGAGAGAGTGCTCCGGCAGAGAATTCAGTCAAGACGGAAGCCATCGGAGGGCAGGGCCCGAAGTAGGTTCACATTGGCCCGCCCAGCCTCCACCAGCGCGCTCAGGAGTCAGCGCTCTGCCTTCCACAGCTCTGTGACCTTGAGCAGGTCACCTGACCTCACTCAGAGCCCCTTCCTCGAGATCATCATACACTTCAGAAGCATCCGATTAGATAGATGGTGCAGGGGAGTGAACACCGCGCAACAAAACATGTGAGAGTGATGGAGAGAAGACATGCAATTAACAGTCGTTAAAGGGAGCTGCTCTGCGTTTGCAGCTTTTATTTGATTGGATTTGGGTTAATGTCCTCCCATAGCTCCTCATTCTGCCTTTTGTCTTGTACTTGGGTGGGTGGGGAGTGACAGTGAACATGGAGGGTCTGCTATGTGCTAGACGAGTCCTTCCCAAAGTCGGGTCCCTGGACAGATGATACCAGCATCTCCTGAAATGCAAATTAGACATGCAAATTCTTGAGGCTCAGACTTACTGATTTAGAAACTGCGGGTGGGGCCCAGTGACTAGTATATTTTAATAAGTTCTCTGTTGATGCTGACGCATGCTAAATCCACTTGGTTAAGCGTTTTGCATGACTGCCTCATTTAATTCTATGAAAGCCTAAGGGAGTGGGAATTAACATCTCTGACTTTCAGATGAGGAAAGTGGGTTTGGAGAAGTTAATGACCTGCCCCAGGTGCTCACCTGGTTAGTGAACCCCAGGTCTGCGTGGCCACGCACTACTGTCCTCTCCGCCCACTACTATAATGCCTCTCAGAAGTGGGGAGGTTCTGTTCCGAGAGGGTTTCCTACCGTGTATGTGGGCGGCAGGAGTAGCTGGAGAAGATGGAACATGCATGCACCTGGGCTGATGAGAACAGGCAGCTATTTTCGGACTGTTACCTTTTATGAAAACAGGTAACTATATAGTGCTAGGGCTGACCCACTACGGAGCTGGCTCTAAGAAGGCATCGCCACTAGATTGCAAGGCGCTCAGAGCACCCGCCATCTGCCAGCACGAGGCTCGAGTCTCGGCAGCAGTGGGACCCACTGCAGTGACTGAGGATGATGACACCATCCATGATGTACTGAGCGCCTAGGGCTCGAAGGCAGCGTTCTGGAAGCTTTGCCACTTATTCTCCACCCAGCGTCACTATGCCCTTTAACAGATGAGAAAATTGAGGTCTAGAGAGGCTCAGAAACAGTAGGTTCTGGCTTGTCCGGCTCTAACGATCATTCCTTCCATTATGCTACGCGCTGAGTCGCTGAGTAGACGTAGCCAGTCCTCAGATCCAGGCAAACCTGGTCCTGGCCTCCGCACTCAGGCCCGCCTCCCCTCTAGAAGAAAGCCAACCCGATCCCACCCCGGGCGGATGCGGAGAGGGCCAGGGGCTGAGCCGGAGCAGCCCAGGAGAGGGACCTGTTAGTGGCCACTAGATGGCGCTGTGGTGCAGGAGACTTGGGGTCCTGCCTGACACCTTCTCTGAGGACCGGGAACCGGGACCCTTGAGGGACGTACGTGTCCCTTCAAGTCAGAGCTGCCCTGCTAAGGACCCGACCCAAGGTCTCGGGAGGGAGTTGTTGAAGACGCTCTTTCCCAAACTCCATCTGAATTCCTCCCCGCCTTCCTCCTCTTCGCTGGCCCTGGCGTGGGGGTCACAACAGGGAGAGCCTGACACCTGACGGACTGGGACTCCGCAGCGACTGCGTGGCAGCGCGCAGGAGAGCGGCTTCTGCCCTCCCCTGCCCTCCCTTCCTCTTCCCCACTCAGCTACTTCCCCCGCCCAGCCAGCCTGTCCCAGCCCACGGCTCTCACACATGACAGTTTCAGCGCACTCACAATTTGAGGATCTTAAATATTGCAAAACAAAACACCCAACGTGATCTCTTTGCTGTAAGGCATGCTCCTACTTTAAAGCTCAGCCATCCAAGTTCCTTCCTTGTATCAAAAATAAGTTACAACAGGAGTCAGGGTGCTTGCCTGCTGCCACTCCTCTTCTGGAAGTCCTTTTCCATCCTTTAAACAAGATGCATGTCTCCGCTCAGGTATGCATGTGCACACGCTCTGGGTGAGGCAGAAGTTTGAGTTCAAATCCTGGATCTGCTGTTAAACATTGTGCGACTCCAAACACGTTCTCCAATCTCCTGTAGCCTTGCCGCCTTTCCCATCCACACAAGGAGAATAGTACTAGCACCCGTCTCACGGGGGGCTGGAAAAGTTAATAGGCATAAACCATTTAGAATTGGGTCTGACACATAGTAAATGCACAATAAATGTTACCATTATTATTTCTTTTCCTCTGATGCTGCGTGTACCAGTCATTTGGCTTTTAATCCAGGCAGCCTTTGATTTTTGGGCTGACTTTCCATACAGGGTGTCCACGGCCACGGGGCTGTGTCTCTGCACTCAGAAGTACCCAGCACAGGCCCTCACCGGATGCACAGTAATTAGAGTGGGTCATAGTGGTCACCACAGACCACCGCCTCTGGCTACAATTCTGCCTCTGTCTGATCTTGTCTCAGGTTCGTACACAGCCCTCCTAGTGCAATTGCAGCGTGTCCCCTGCCCTTCTCTGATGTGGGGTGGGGAGTGTCCAGTTTTGAGTGATGAGAACTGTAGCCTTATACAGTCTGCCCCCTTATCTGAGGTGGATACACTGTAAGACCCCCAAAGGAGGCCCGAAATCACCAGTCGTACCGAACCCTGTATACACTATGTGTTTTCCTATATGCACATACCTGGGATAAAGTTTAATTTATAAACTAGGCGCAGTAAGAGGTAAACAACAATAACTAATAATTAAATAGAACAATATACTGTAATAAAAGTTATGTGAGTATGGTCTCTCTCTCAAAATATCTTACTGAACTGTTCTCTCACCTTTTCACTCAAAGGAAGCCCTTCATCTCTATTCTTCGGCATTTCCAAATTGCTGGCACCACTACTCTTGCACTTTGGGGTTGTTATTAAGTAAAAGAAGGGTGACTTGAACACAAGCACAGCAGTACAGGCACAGT
>PVKM010038947.1:0-13914 GCA_004027735.1 Carollia perspicillata | reverse complement strand
TGCACTAAATGATGGAGAGGAACTACAAAAAAAATACTTGGTTTGCGGTGACAGAGCCTTCCTGACATTAAATATATGACATAAATCATGTCCCTACTAGAAAATCAATTAGAAAAATTGCCTAATTACTGTACTGCAGTTTAGTAATTAAGACAAGTGTTTGCAGCCAATTATTTGATTCCTAGTTTGTCTATAACATGGCTAGATTCTGAGAATATTCTCCAACAAAATCAATACCATTACAGTACTTTTTTCACTAATCACAAAGGTGTGAGCATGGTGAATAGAACTAATTGTTTCAATGTTATTTTTGAGATCAATTTTTTTACCCTATCAAAATTCCCATTCTTTTATGACAAATGATATCATTCAGGCATAAAATGAACAAGATCCTCATTTACAAATTTATATTGAGGCCTGAATGACTGAGTCTTAATATGTCTTGAACGCTCTTATGTATCTGAATTTACAAGAAGAAATATGGTAATGTGTATATTTTATAATAAGTAGAACTTTAATCATAGACCAAAGTGAAGTGAAGAATTTTGAATCCATTCTATGCAGCAGAAAGAAAGAAGGAGCTCCTACCCTTTGCAACTACATGGATGGAACTGGAAAGCATTATGCTAAGTGAAATAAGCCAGGTGGTGAAAGACAAATACCATATGATCTCACCTTTAACAGGAACCTAATCAACAAAACAAACAAACACACAAAATATAACTAAAGACTCTGAAATAGAGAACAGGCTGATAGTGACCACAGGAGAGAAGGGAGGGAATTTCAGAGGGAAAGGAGAAGGGTTTGCAGGAACAAGTATAAATGCAGATGGACAATAACAAGGCGGGGGGTGGAAATGGGAGGGAGGTGGAGAGGGCTGGGGTGGTAGGCTGGAATGGGGGCAAAAGGCAGAAAACTGTACTTGAACAACAATTAAAATTAAAATAAAAAAAGAATTTTTATCCCATGAGGAGTGAGAGTATGATAGAATATATAGGTAGAATATACAGAACCTTTTTGCACTGTTTCTTAATTCTGTTATTATTTGAATTATTCTATCTGTACATAATATAAGAGTTCAAACCATCTATTGTATTTCTTTGTCTTATGCACTAAAATTATACTGTACTGTACTATTTATTTTTTCTTTTATTTTCCATATTTCAAATGATATTTATGAGATCAACACTATTTCATTATATATAGTTGAAGTACTTAGAGTCTAGTATGAATTCTATCTACTGCACAACTTCAAGTACCTGAAAGAATGCCAATTTGCAACCGCTTAATGATAAGGTAGAATCATTATAAGAAAAGCCCTCCTAAGATATTACTTCACCCAGAGAGTTTTTGAAATTTTTATTGATCTGATTCTGAACAAGGCTAAAAAGATTGCATTATTTATCTGGCAGTGATGTTAGCATAACAGATAAGCAAGAAGGCTATCCATTTTTAACTTTTATGATGAATCCACACTGGACTTGAATACACTGAACCACCACTGCTAATGTAACATCACCACATGTGTATAAAACACTACTGAGAGAGGAAGAATATATGCAGTTTATGTATGAAAAATTGTGGAACATAACCAAATAACTCCCATGGATTTTTAAACACTATAAAACCTACCAGTTCTTCTTTACATGCCAAGAAAAAATGTGCACACACAAGCACACATATGTAAACTTTTTTGTGAAGATATCTTCCACATATTTTAAAGTTCTCTCCTCTAATTAAAGTCTGGAAAATGGCATCCTGCCTTTGCATTTGAGAGTGGATACTGCTAATCCACTCTCAAAGGATAAAGTGATTTGGTGAGATCGAACTTCTCATGTGAATAGGTCCTCAGGATGTTATTCAAAGCTATCTTTGTAAACAATGCTTTAAAGTGATTTCTACGCTGAATGTTTTCTTAGCTTGAGCAGAAAACTAGAACTTTTGGAAGAAAAAAAAGGAAAAAGCTTAGAGAACTGATTTCTGGTGCCTAAAATATACTAAGGGTAAAAAATTATCTTAAATCATTTATTTTATAGAAAAGGAAATAAAACAGAGAGCAATGTAAATTGTCCCAAATTTACACACAAATGTTTTCTCTCAAGAGTTTGGAAGAGAACCAGTTTTCTGTTCACCAATGTGAAATGTGATTAAAACTAAAAAAAACGAGAGGTTCATAGAGTTAGCGATATGAATATTAATTACTGACAAAAATGCCTCCCAGATACTATAGTAAATACCATTATTTAATAAAATAAGAATGCAATTTACTTTTCCAAACACCCTTTAATGATAACACTAAGGAGTAAAGGGTATTGACTAGTTTCAAAGACTTAAATGTTGGTAATACAGAACAGAACCTTCCTCATTGCTGTCTCTTTGAAAATTGTTTAGACTTCTTATCAAGATGGTGGAGTGTGTAAACATGGTACTCATCTCCTCCCACAACCACATCAAAGTGACAACAAAACTATAGAACTACCATCATTCAGAACCACCTGATATCTTGCTGAGTGGAAGTCCTACAACTAGGGAATTAAAGAAGATACCACACTGAAGCTGGTAGGAGGGGTGGAGACATGGGAGGGGCTGGACTTACACGCATGTGCGGCTGATAAAAATTGGGAGGGATCTCAGATGCAGAGGTTCCCCCCTGAGGATTGAGGGGTCCCAGCCCCATATTAAGCCCCCAGCCCAGGGATCCAGTGCCAGGAAGAGAAGTTTCCATAATTTCTGGCAGTAAAAACCAGTGGAGATTGTGGCTAAGTGAGACATAGGGCTTCTGGCATCCCAGTAGGTTTCTCTTAATGGGCCCATGCATGAACTCACTCAAACTTACTCCCTCTGAGTTACAACATTGGGGCAGCAGCTTGAAAGGTACCAGAGGCACTGGAGGAAGAACTGAATTGTCCCAAATTAGGGCGAAGGCAGGAGGGACACTTTCTCCCAGACAGAAGTGCTGGAAGAAGCCACTGTTCCTCTGATGAGCCCTCCCCTTCAACAGAACCAGCAGACAGGTACCATATTTGAGATTCTATCAATCTGCCTACCACTGTTTGCCCTTCCCTAGTGATTCCCTGAGGCCCTGCTGTACCAACTTTCAGATACCCAAGTTATTTCCGTGGCTTTTCCATAGAATGGTCTGTCATGGATTATGCTTCAGATTTTCTTAAAATCTCTCAAGCAAGCAGCATCTGGCCTCAACATGTACTGTACCTCTTGATAAGTAGCCCTGAGCCCAACACTAGCAGCAGCTGACCCTATTTTGCAGCTTGTCTTTACCTGGACATCTCCAAGCCCCATAAAATTAGCAACCATCTGCAGATTTTGTTGTAACTTATGCCAGGTGGGCCCTGGGCAGAACACAGGCAGCAACTGACCTTGGGTTGCATCTCCCCAGAGTCTCCAGAGCCAGTGCACCCAGTGAAGTTTCAGACCACATCAAAGAATCATCACCCAACTACCTCCACATGGGACATACTCAATGGGTAGACTCAGTGGGCATCAGAGCTGTGCTGAAATAAAGCCTGCTCTGTTGGGTGGGCCCTTGCACAGCTGATCCTCCATGGTGGTCACAGCCAGTCCTCACAGCAATCATCCTAGGGGTAAATTCCTTCCATTGATATGCCAACAGCAATCAAGGCTCAGCTGCAAGAGAAAGGTATGCAGAGCCCAAACAAGGGGCACATGACAAGTGCCCAGCTTGGATGATAGGGAAGCCTGGGACAGTGGACCACAGAACACCTACTATATTAGGCCTCTCTACCAAGCTTATGACATGTGGCAACTCCACATAATAGAAAGAAACAAACACAGGGAGGTTGTCAAAATGAGAAGACAAAGAAACATGTCCCAAATGAAAGAACAGAACAAAACTCTAGGGAAGTTAACAAAACAAAACAAGTAAACAGAATGGAAACATGCAATCTACCAGATGCTGACTTCAAATTCTGGTTATAAGGATGCTTAATAAACTTAGTGAGAACTTCACAGTATAGAAAGCTACCAGTCTGAAATGAAGAACAGTTTACAGAGAATCAACAATAGAGTAGATGAAGCCAAGAATTAAATTAATGATTTGAAATATATGGAAGTATAAAGTCATCCAATCAGAACAGTGAAAAAAATAAAAGAATCAAAAAAATAAGGATAGCATAAGGGGCCTCTGGGACAACTTCAAGTGTACCAACATTAATATCATAGGGGTGTTGGAAGAAGAGAGAGAGCAAGATATTGAAAACCTGTGTAAAACAATAATGACAGAAACTTTCCCTAATGTGGTGAAGAAAACAGGCATACAAGTCTGGGAAGTGCAAAGAGTCTTAAACCAGAGACACTCAAAAAGTTCCACACCAAGACACATCATATTTAAAATTCAAAGATTAAAGACAAAGAGAATCTTAAAAGCAGAAAGAGAAAATCAGTTACTTACCTACATGGGAGCTCCCATAAGACTATCAGCTGATTTCTCAACAGAAACTTTTCAGACCAGAAGGGATTGGCAAGAAATATTCAAGGTGATGAAAAAAAGGACCTACAACCAAGATTACTCTACCCAGCACAACTGTCATTGACAAACACAGGACAAATAAAGAGCCTCCCTGAGAATCAAAAACTAAAGGAGTTAATCACCAACAAACCAATCATATACAAAATGTTATAGGGGTATCTTTAAGAAGAAGAAAAAAAGATTAAAATGTGTACAATAAATTGACAATAAATGCATATTTATCAACAGTTGAATCTAAAAAATACAACAAAATAAATGAACATGAATAAGAGAAAAAAGTGGAAACTTGTTTCTTACTGAGCAAATTTTACCTCAGCTGGTATAAGCATATATATAAACTTTGTACCCTAGTGTTATCTATTCTTTTAAATACCTTTTTTAGCCCTGAAACAAATAAAAATGGTTGTTTTAACTTGGACAAAAAAAATTAGAAGCCCCAATAAAATGCAATCAGAGGGGGGAAATCCACACAGAGAAGTATGAAGAAGAGGGTATTGAGGAAAGCATGGGAAAAAATGAGGAAGTCCTTTGTAGCTAAATTCTTAGGAATGATAGACATATTGACAGACAGACACTAAGCTAAGACTGGAAACTGTGATACACAAACAGCAAATACATGAGGAGAGACTAATTTAAGATGAGAAGACATAATTGGTAAGGGTCTATTCTTTGCACTCTATGCAGTTGGATGTGTATACTTTTGTGGAGATGTATTCTTTATGTGACCCAGCTAGTGTGCCAATTTGCTTGCCATTATTTTCAAATTTTTTTGTGAATAAAATATTTTAAAACTGGAAAAAAATTTAAGAATGCATTTTTAATTTTTATTTTATATATTTATTTTTATGGTGGTTCAAACACAGTTGTCCCATATGGTTGTTCAAGCACTGTGTCCCATAGGTTTTGTACTGTTGTGTGTTCATTTTCATTTTTTTCCAGGAACTTTTTGATTTCTTCCTTGATCTCATTATTTACCCAATCATTGTTTAATAGCATGCTATTCAATCTCCATGAATTTGAATGTTTTTGAGTTTTGTTCTTGAGGTTGGTTGCTAGTTTCAGGTTCTTGTTGTCAGAGAAAATGCTTGATATAATTTCAGTTTTCTTGAATTTGTTAAAGCTTGTTTTGTGTTCTACTAGGTGGTCTATCTTTGAAAATGTTCCATGTGCATTTCAAAAGAATGTGTATTTTTCTTCTTTTGGATTAAAGGATATATATATATATATATATATATATATATATATATATATATATATATCACCAAGCATATTGTAGCATTGAACAATGCCCTAGATCAAATGGACTTAACTGAATATATATATATATATAATATATATATATATAATCAGTTATATATATAATCAGTATATAATCAGTTATATATATATAATCAGTTAAGTCCACCCCTGTAACTGATTATATAACTGATTATATAACTGATTATATAAGTCCATTTGATCTAGGGCATTGTTCAATGCTACAATATGCTTGGTGATATTTTGTTTGGAAGATCTATCCATTGTTGACAGTGGGGTGTTAAAATACCCTACTATAAGTGTGTTGTTGTCTATATCTTTCTTGAAGTTTTCCAATATTTTCTTATATATTTGGGTGCTCCTATGCTGGGTGCATATATGTTTACAATGCTATGTCTTCTTCTTTGGATTCTTCCCTGAGTATTATAAAGTGTCCTTCTGGGTGTCTTCTCATGACCTTTATTTTGAAGTCTATTTTGTTTGATATAAGTATTGCTATTCCAGCTTTTCTTCCTGTCCATTTGTTTGGAATATTTTTTTTCCATCCCTTCACTTTCAGTCTGTGTAAGTCTTTTGTCCTGAGTTGGGTCTCTTGTAGGCAGCATACGTGCAGGTCATGTTTTCTTATCCATTCAGCTACCCTATGTCTTTCAATTGGAGCATTTAATGCATTAACATTTAAGATTATTATTTATAGGTACTTATTCATTTTTCCCATTTATACCTTTGATCCTCCCTCTCTCACTTTTTTTCTTCCTGTTCTTAAAGCAGTCCATTTAGCATATCTTGCAATGTTGGTTTGGTGGAGATGTATTCTTTCAGCCTTCTTTTTTTTTCTGGGAAACTCCTTGTTTCACTTTTCATTTTAATTGACAGCCTTGCTGAGTAGAGTAGTCTTGGTTGCAGGCCTTTGCTTTTCATTATTTGAAATATTTCTTGCCATTCTTTTCTGGTTTGTGGTGTTTCTGTTGAGAAATGAGCTGCTAGCCTTACCACAGCTCCTTTGTACATTACTTCCTGTTTTTCCCTTGCTCCCTTTAATATTCTCTCTTTGTCTTGGAGTTTTGCCATTTTAATTATGATGTGTCTTGGAGTGGGCCTCTTTGGATTCATCTTCATTGGGACCCTCTGTGCTTCCTGAACTTGTATGGTTTTTCCCTTCTCCATGTTAGGTGAGTTTCCGGTCACTATTTTTTCAAAAAGGTTTTCTATCTCTTGCTCCTTTTCTTCTCCTGCTGGTATTCCTATGATTCAAATGTTGTTGTGTTTCATGTGGTTTTTTGCAATTCCCTTACACTATCTTCTTATTTTTTAGTCTTTATTTTTTCATGCAGCTATTCTACCTGGGTATTTCTTTCTATCTTGTCTTCCAGCTCACTACTTTAGTCCTCTGCTTCATTCAGCCAGCTTGTAATTCCTTCTAGTGTATTTTTAATTTCAGATGCTGTATTCTTCATTTCTTCCTGGTTCTTGTTTATAGTTTCTATTTCTTATTTCACATTTTTTTAGTCCCCAATCAAGTTGTCTGTGAATTCCTTGACATCCTTATAACCATTCTTTTGAATTCTATATCTGATAGTTTGCTTGCTTCTATTTCGTAGCTCTTTTACTGGGGAGTCTTCCACTTGTTTCAATTTCAGTTTCTTTCTTTGTCTCTCCACTTTAGGTGACTCTTTAAAAAGTAAAATTGTTATATTTTATAGGCACTATTTTGACTTTTTTTCATTTTGTTTCTATATACTACTTTTGATAGAAACTAAAATACAAAAAATATTATTTTGTTCAAGGAATTCACAATTTAATTGCAAGAAAATCAGTAAATATATACATAACAATCCAAAGCAGTAAAGAGCTCTCAATAGAGTAAGAAACTATTTTGAGAGTACAGACAATAACAAATGATTCTTAAGGGAATTGAGAAGGCTTCGCAATGGAAGTAACTTGTGAGATATGACTTGACCATTGAATAGAGTTTTCCTCAAGCTGGAGAGCAAAGTGGGCAGTAAGGATTCTGCTATTAGTGGAATTCAATGCTAGAATATAATAAAGTTTATTGTTTGACTTAATAAGTCTAATAATTCTAATAAGTCCAATAATTAAATCTAATAATAAACTTTATTATTAATAATAATAATAAACTTTATTATGTATTAATTATATAATTATATTATATATTAATAATAAATATAAACTTTATTATTAATAAAGTTTAAACCGAAATAATTTTAGGACTATATAAATGTAACTACTTCTTAACTGTTAGGGAGTTGAAATTACATTAGGCCCTTTGAAGGCAACCATGAGGCTGATGTGGCCCCTGGTGAAAATGAGTTTGACACCCCTGTAATAAACCCTATTGGCACAGTAAGTGGCTATTCTTTGTTCATGTGGCTTTTGTTATTATTAAATCATAAAGCACTAACGTCAAAGTGTAACCCTCAGAGATGTCCTTGCACATTTCCTGTTCTTCAAGAATAAGTAAGTGGCAAAGATGATCCTTGAAGTAGAATGGAGTGAACTATACTTTTATGTATGATGAGGCATGCTTCTTTATTTTCCCAAGGGGAAACGACTTCCATTCTCCACAATGACCAGGACCCTGTCTTTATTGTTCTCTGCAGCTCTTAGCTCACCGTGAATATTTGATTAATGAAGACCTATCTCACTATATTGAGTAATGTTGAATTCTAACATTCAGGCTTAAATTCAACTGTTCTTACAATGGAAACTTAGAGCTTCTTCTCAAGAACAGAGTCAAGTGACAAGTTAGTAATTTCCTTCCCTTCAATGCAGGGTCAATAACTCTTAATAAAAGGTCTTACTTGTAAATCACCATGTTCAGTGGGTCCTAACCTGGTGAGTGTTTGTCATAGTTATAAATTGTAATTCAATTCATTTATGGTAAGCCAACTACAATATATAGGTAAATTTTAAGAATATTAAACATTGAACTCTGTTAGTATGTTTGTCACAAAGAAACTCATGATTTGGCATTTAATCTTAGCTAACATTGGAACCTTTTTTATATTCAAAAGGCATCCACAGTTTTATCCTTGAAATAAAGCAAAGGAATGATTAACACCTTTTCAAGTATGTGTGTTTCTTGTATTAAATGAGATTCGTTCTACCCTAATATTGAGCTATATTTGTGTTCAGAATTTTAAATGAGAATCAATGAAAGAAGTGGATTCTATACTAGAATATATTTCTTATAATACTGTGGTTTAAGTTTGTAAGAATTCTAAGTAGTAAGATGCTAATCCTGGACTATAAAAAGGCCCATAGATTTGAAAAATTCTCATGTATGACCTAGAACTAGATGATATTAAATTTTTGTGACCAGTGAAAACTCATTATGAGGTAGTTATTAACATCACAGTATAACACATATGAGGTCTGTTTGGTAAGTAATTTAATAGGAAAAATAAAGACATTTATTGAAGAAGATGCAAGATACAAGAAACATTGTGCATAGGACAATGACATCTCAGTCCCCTTCAAAGTCGGAACCTTAGCATATCACACAGCTTTCCAAGCATCACTTCCACTATTGAAAACACTCCACAAAATCCTTTGTTGGAATCACCATCAGCTGCCCTGTCATATTTTCCTGAATCTCATTGATGGTCTGAAATCTCTTTCCTTTCAAAGGTGATTTTAATTTTGGAAAAAGCCAGAAGTCACATGGCACCAAATCTAGGCTACAGAGGGGCTGAGTCACCTGGATGATTTGGCATTTTGCCCAAAACTCTGCATGAGGCATGATGCAAGAGTGGGCGCATTATTGCGATGAAGCTGCCAATCACCAGTTGCCCATAGCTGCAGCTGTTTCATTTTATTGCATTTCTCAACCAATGAAGAACATCAAAGTAGTACTTCTTATTCATTGTGTAGCCTGAAGGGGTGTACTGGTGATGGACAACACCTTCCCAATAAAAAAAAACATAGTTAACATGGTCTTGATCTTCCTGTGACTCTGCTGCACCTTTTTAAGGCATGGAGACCCAGGTGAATTTCTTTGGTATGACTGGTCCTTCGTTTTGGGATCATAGCCATAGACCTACATTTCAGCTCTGGTAATGACCTTCTTGAAGAGATCTGGCTCATGGATAGTGGTTTAAAATCAAGTCACAAGCAACTACAGTACTATGTTCCTTCTGCTCTGGTGACAGAAGCCATGGAACAAATTTTGCCATGACATGTTTCATGCCAAGATCCTGTGTCAAAATCTCAGACACAGTCGTTTTTGGAAAACCCAGATCAAATTCTAATTCTTGCTCTGTCAGTCACCAAACATTTTTGATTACATAGCATACACGATCATCATTCTCAGGTGTTCTGCTTGTTGCATGCCTTCCAGAAAGTGGAACATACTCAAATGATTCTTGACCATCTGTGAAGCATTTGTGCCTCACTTTAGTTGTGCTGCACTCATTGCATCATCCCCAAAAGCACTCTGAATCATCCTAATAGTTTCCACAAAGGAATGTTCAAGCTTATTCCAAAATTTGATGCAGATTTGTTGTAGTACTTGCTCAGTCATTTCGAATGTGACCACCATGCAGTACATATGCTCACCCAATGGTGTCTACCTCCCCCACTGACGAGAACAGTGAAGTCATCATTGTTCATGGATGCACATTCCAGTCCACCCTTCTTGGCTGCCAGGTTACATCGATGTCACACAAACTATTCTCATTATATTAATAATGGCTGTACTTTTTCTGGACAGAACTCATACACATATATACCAATGAACACCCACTATATTTTTCTTAGAAATAGCATGATTGTTAACCAATTCTTCTTAGAAATGGCATGATTGTTAACCAATTATACTGTGTTCAAAACATAAATATTTCATTCTTTAAATTGCAATGGTAAGATATTTTAGAAAAAGAAAAATGGATACAATGAAGTCAACAATAATAACAACAAAAAAATAAATATTTCCAAGTAATACTGATATTGACCCAAAATTTAGAAATATTTTCTTAGCAATATGTAGGCTAGTTATAGTAATTGAACAAAATGAGGCCCAAGGTTCAGTTATATTGACTATGGCTGCATGTTAAATTATAGGTTCTAAGAGTGATTGAGCCTCACTTTTTAAACCTTGATCTGATTAATTAACTTAGAATTTATATTTTTCTGCCATTTGCTGGTATGATGTTAATGCTTTCATTTCTTGAGATTCCTGCCTAAAATAAGTGTGGCTACAGGGTTTTTTTTAATTTAAATATAATTTTGCAGAAGTAATTTATAGAAAAGTTGCAAATATAGTACAGAGAATTTCCATCTACCTTTGACTTAATATCCTCTAAATTTAGCATCTTACATAACTATGGTTCAATGATAAACATTAAGAAATTAATATTGGATAATACTATTAACTAAACTACAGACTATTCAAATTTCACAACTAATGATACATTTTTAAAATTCCAGCATTTAATCCAAGATCTTAGATTGCATTTAGATATTCATGTCTTATCTCCTTAAATAGCTAAATGTAATGGCTGGATCATACGGCAGGTATATGTTTTACTCCTTAAGAATTGGAAAAGACTGTTTCCAAAGTCATTGGGCAATTTCACATTTCCAACAGCAATGAATGATTATTCCATTTCTTCCACCCCTTTGCCAACACTTGGTATAGCAAATCTTTTTAATCTTAGTGATTCTCACATGTGTCCAGAGGTATCTGAGTTTTTAATTTGCATTTGTCTCATGACTAATTGAAAAAGCTTTTGGTGCTTCCCAAGCTCCCCAGGAGAACAAAGACATCTTCTCTCTCTCTCTCTCTCTCTCTCTCTCTTTCTCTCCCCCATCTTGTGATTCATTTGCCCCACTCATTCATGTACTCTCTCAACTGCATGGGCCTAGCAGCCACTGGGGCTCACAGCAGATGGTGGGAACTCAAAAAACACTAAGCTCTTTTTTCTTCTCTCTTTGACTTGGGATGTTCACTTGCCCTTTGCACCCACACATCTCTCCATGGCCATGTGCCCTTAGCAATGAACCATGCAAACCCCACACACAGGCTCTGGCAGGGAGCATGAATACCTCAGGACAGCAGTGGACTGCAGCTGGAAACACATGCTAAGCTAGCTGGATGCTGAACTGGACTCTACTTTAATATGTACAGAAACTCTGGACACTGGCTTTTGTTGGCCTTGCTGAGAACATAATTGGACTTTTTCCATGACAGGATGGACAGAGATAGGCATTGGGAAGTCAGGAGGGGAACCCCCTGAGTTTTACATCAGTAATAAACCATACCACTGAACCCCTCATCCTCCCATGTGGAACTCAGGAAGTTCTTTTCCTATAGACTCCTCAAGAAATTGTTTTCCACTGATCACATAATAATGCTGAACATCTTTTCATATGCTTATTTGCCATACCTATTTCTCTTTGGTGAAGTGTCTGTTTAATTTCTGATTGCCTCATTGTTAATATATATCAACACACATATCTATCTAAAGCAATAAAAATTTCAGAAAAAATATGAAACAGATTTCAAGATGCTGGGTATTATGCAACAAAGGATCACGATCTCTAGGAGATTAGAAATAACCACAGCCACTGAGATTGTCCCACTTAACTGCCTTGAGAAAGTTTCCATTCTGTGTAAATGGGAGGGAGGGGCTCCTTGAGTTGAGAAAATAGAGCTAAGTATTCAGAGAATAAAAGGCAAGCATTGACAAGACAGTACTGAAGAGGGGAGAAATACACAAGGGAGGTGTGGAAACCTGATGAGTGTCCCCGGAGAAGTCAGCAGAGTGCTAATAAGCACACTCATATGAGGAAACTATCCTTGGAAGAAAAAAACAATGTGTTTGAAATCATTATAGAATAGTTCTAATCATTTCCAGCAAGCTGGAAAACATATGATTAATGTGGTATTATTGGTTTTATTGGAACTGAGCTTTCTTTATGATTTGAATTTGTTTCCTTGATGTTTTTTTTTTTTTTCTTGGTTGGCTGCTACAGAATTTAGATGACACGTCTTTAATTAAACAAATTCTACTTTCAAATAATCTTTTCTTATGTTACATGTAGTGTAAGGGCCTTACAATAGTGTATTCCCAAATTCCTCCCTCTCGTGTAATTGCTGTCATGCTGTTGCTGACAGTTTCACATAAGTAACAAGCACATAACACATTGCTAAAATTTTTGTTCAGAAACTGTTAATTATCTTTCAGAGCAATCAAAAATTGCAAAAAAAAGAATTATATTTTATATTTACTTATTCCATTTCCAATGGTCTTTTTTTTTCTTTGTGTAGATCCAAGATTCTGATATTAAATTTTTTTCCTGGAAAAAATTTCCTACAGTTTTTGTTTGCTTGAAAAAAAGTGTTTATTTCACTTCTGCTTTTGAAAGCTATTAATTCTGGTCATAAAACTCTGAGTTGATATTTTTCTTTCAGTTTCTTTAAAGATAGCATTCCATGGTTTTCTGCCTACATGATTTCTGAACTCAGAACGTATTCTTAACCCTCTCCCAAGTCTTGAAGTTTTTTTTCTTCCTATTCTATCCTTTTAACTGCAATGCATTTCTTGTCCCTTTCCTCACAAATTAAGTTTTTGTTCTATAGAGGAAATAAGAGAGAATATCTAGGATTTTTAAATTACTTACTCCTCTGCAGCTGCTTTTCTTCATTTTCTCTAATTCTACACCACAAAAGAGACTTGCTGTGTTCTCTCTTTTTATTCCCAGTGAAGATAGTGAGTAAAAAGCTTGCAAGCACCTACAAGGCAGTGGACACTCCCAACAATATTTGCAGTTGCATTTGACCAGCCTTCACCAATATGCTAATAACCCTTGCTGACCTCACATTTTTGGTGTGTAGCTGTGTTTTGTTTAGGCATGTCAGCCATCACTCTGATAGGTTCGAGATAAGAAATGAACTTGCTTTTGTCTCCAGTATTTTTCCATTGCCAGATTGGGAGTGATGCATGGTGTTTCTAGTCTCACAAAATTTCCCACGTCCCACGCTTAAGTCTTTTTGAAACATGCACCTTCATCTTACTACCCTTCTGAATAGTCAAGCCACAAATTCAAAGAGAACAACAGTCCTAAATGGGACCACGGTGACAGAAAAAGAGTTCCAGATATCTCAAAGAAGCCTGTGTAGATAGATG
>PVKM010038946.1:0-13934 GCA_004027735.1 Carollia perspicillata | reverse complement strand
GGTCTGTCTAACTGCCAGTTCTTGACTAGTTTATCTGTGCTCGAATGTGTGACCGCCAATGGCCAACTGCCCTGCCTGTTTCCTCCCTGCGTCTGGGGTCTGCGAGCCGGGTGCTGGCACTGCCTGCACTCCCCGTCTGCCACCCACTGCCTTTTCCTGCCACCTTCCCTCTCCGCCGACTGCCGACTCTGCCCCTCTTTCCGGTCTGATTGAATGGTTGTCAGACTTCCATAGTTCAATTTTCTGTTTTGGTTGTGCTATTGTTTGTAAATATTTGTTGTCCTTAATTTAGGTTGTGCGAGGAGGCACAGTGTTTCCATCTATGCCTCCATCTTGGCCGGAAGTCTGGTGTGGTTATTTTTAAAAAACATTCTCATCCATAGGAAACACAAACAAACTGGAGTATCTGGGAGTGATGAAATATCCTGTGAGCAACTTACTCTCAAATACATGGTTCAAAAACATGTCTTTGTAATAATACTTGCAACTTGTCTATAAATTCGGGACTGTTCCAAAATAAAACATTTAAAGCAATGCTAAGTAGTTATATTGTAGAGACTACAAATCACACCTACTTAATAAGTGAGAAAAGGTACTAAGAACTTAGTGGCTTAGGGCAAAATTTCCAAAGACAGCAGCTTATCTAAACTCAAACTGTGGTATATCGAACGACTTTATTTCTTTTTTAATTATATTGTTACAGCTGTTACAGCTGTTCCCATTTTTCTCCCCTCCCCTGCCCTCACCCAGCCCACCCTCTCCCCAGCCTATGCCAACCCCCGGGGACGGATGTCCCCGTGGCTTGTGCATAAGTGTTCTTTGGTTAACCCCTCGCCATCTTTCAGCTCACTCCCTCCACCCTCCTTTCAGGCAGCGGTCAGTCTGTTCTATGTACCAAAGCGTCTGTTACTATCTTATTTGTCGGGTTATTGTGTTCCTCAGATTTCAAACGACTTTAAAGCAAGGGAAAAGTATATACTCTGGAAAGCTGTTCTAGTAGTACTGACAACACTGATGTCAAAGGTTAATGTGAAAAACCGTAATGAAATACCAATTCACACCTATTAGAATGGCTATCATCAAAGGCTGGCAATACAAAAGTGTTGACCAGGATGTAGAGAAACTGGAAACTAATACATTGCTAGTAAGGAGCTGCAGCCACTTTGGAAAAGTTTGCCATTTCTCGAAATGTTAGACATAGATATACATGTTCCATCAATTCCACTCCTAGCTATATATATCCGAGAGCATAGAAAATGGTAAAAACTATCTCAAATATCTATTAACTGATGAATAAATAAACAAAATGGGGTTTATCCATAAAATGGAGTATTATTTGGTCATGAAAGGGAAGTACTGATACAGAAAAAATATATTTAGGGGATTATAGGTCAGAAAATCAAAGACTGGCAGAATCACAATCATCTGTCCAAATAACAGTGAAAAACCCCACTGGGACCAAAAGGAACTGTTCAAGTCACTTAGTTCTGACTCCTGGCAACCGCATTGTCTCCAATAAGGACATTTCAGGCTAATTTCTTAATCTTTCTATTTTAATTAGGTTTTCTTTTTCCTCACCCAAGGAAATGTTTTTATTGCTTTTAGAGAGAGAAGAAAGGAGAGAGACATCGATGTGAGAGAGAAATATCGACGGGTTGCTTCTTGCATGCACCCTGACTGGAAACTCCAAACCCAGAACCCAGAACCCAGGTATGTGCCCTGACCAGAATAGAACCCGTAACCTTTTGGTGTGTAAGGGATGATGCTCCACTAAATGAACCACCAGGGCTTAACTAGGCCAGGGCTTACCTAGGTTTTTTCACTGATCCTTGTCTAAAGACTCTGAAGAAAGCAACACATTTATAAAATGTGAAGTGACATAATAATCCAATAGGAAAGCACTTAAAGTATTTAAATACTGACCCTAGGCCTGGAATCATTTTAAGATAAGCAGACTAAAAGACTGGCCAGAGAGAAAGAGACTACTATTCAATGGCACCACCAATGAAAATGCTAAATCTGTACTTTATTTTTTATTATTATTATTTTTAATAACTACTTTAATAAACATATCCTCACCCAAGGATATGTTTACTGACTTTTAGAGCAAGAGGAAAGGGGAGAGAGAAATATCAATGTGAGAAAGAACCATCAATCAGCTGCCTCCTGGACATACCCCAACCAGGGAAGGAACCCACAACCTAGGTATGTGCCCACGCTTGGAATTGAACCGGCAACCTTTTTGTTGTACGATAATGCTCCAACCAACTGAGCCACCCAACCAGTGCCTAGAACTGTACATTAGAAATGAGGGAGCATTCTGGATACCATTAGACTGACCCTGCTCCTCAATATAATCAGAAAGCAGCTAAATATCGTGACTATCTTACCATATATGTAGGTTTAAAAAGGTCCACTTTCCCTAAATTTTACCCCCTTGATGTCAATATAACGCATTTATACAGTCATCTTGAATCCTTGGACCACACTGAGTAGGGAAGAGAGGGAAACCATAAATAAATTGTATCTCTCAATGATCTGCAAAACATCAAATGAGAGGGATATATATGTTCCGGGAAATTAACTACTTAGGTTATCCAACAATACCTTGCTTATATATGTATGATTTATCAAACACTAATAAATGAAATACAGCATCTAAAGATTCTGGTGCCCTGAGAAACCAGAGGCTTACAGCAGCTAAGCAACTTGTCCCAAATCACACAAGTCAACACAGTTCACTGAACTCAATCATTTTCTATATAGTCAAATACCATAGTGTGGTGCATATTTGATTTCTGGGACTTAACTATAGAACACTATCTTTAAAAATGTCATAGCCCTGGCTGGTGTGGCTCAGTGTATTGAGTGCTGATCTGCCAACTGAAAGGTCATGGGTTCTATTCCCAGTCAGGGCCCATGTTGCAAGCCAGGTCCCAGGCTGGAGGCATGCGAGAAGCAGCTGGTGAATGTTTCTCTCTGGCGCATTTCTCTCTCGCACATTGATGTTTCTCTCCCTCTCTTTCTCCCTCCCTTCCCCCTCTCTAAGAACAAATAAATAAATACAGTCTAAAAAGAAAAGTCATAAATCCTACACAATAAACTTCCTGATAGTAGAAGGTCACTCTACATCAGGGATTTTTAATAGGTGTGCTACAAGAATTTTTAAAACATGCAATATCTGACTAGTCAGGGGCGCTGACCTCTTCTCCCTTGGACTGTCAAATAAAAAAATAACAGCCAACACAAAATAGCTGTAAGGTGTAAATGAATCAAAATTACACCCATTTTCTGTCAGACTGGAAAAAACATTTTTGGGTGTGCTGCAAATTTTCAGTAATTAGTTTCTGTGTGCCATGAGACGAAAAAGGTTGAAAATTGCTGCTGTCTATGAACTGTTTATAGAAAGAAGCATTATAAACGTGTGATTAAGAGCACAGACTGGAACGACTGAGATCTAATTCTGGCCTTGAAATTTAGTAACTGTTTGTCTTTGAGCAGCATATTTAATCTTTATAGACCTCAGCTTCATCTGCAGAATGGGAATAGTAATAGGATCTGCACTAGTGTCGATGTGTATAGTAGGTGGAAAAATGACGCCCCTAAAGATGCCATGTCCTAACCCCTGGTACTTGTATCTGTTAGTTTACATGGCAGAAAAGGAAAGAAGGTTGCAGATGGAATTAAGGTTGCTAATCAACTGACCTTGAGCGGGAAAGTCAGGGTGAGCCCAGTGTGATTGCAAAGGCAAAAGAGGAAGGCAGGAGAGTCAGGTCGGAGTGGTGCCAGGTGAGAAAAACTTCACAGGGGATTGCTGGCTTTGAAGATGGTAGGGGTCCAGGAGCCAAGAAATAAATATAGCCTTCAGGAGGTGGAAAAGGCAAAAACCATATTCTCTGCTAGAGCCTCCAACAGGGAAAGCAGCCCTGATGACCCATTTCAGACTTCTGACCTCATAACTATAGGATGATAAATGTGTTGTTTTAAGTCACTAAGTTTGCGGTAATCTGTTATAACAGCAATAGGAAACTAATACAATGTGACAATGAGATTTAGTGAAATGTTTATAATGGTGTTTCTCCTATAGTTAGTATTCAATAAGTGTTTGCTACTGTCATCACCTAAAAAAACACATATTTGTGTTTTTAAACAATTACAGCACTCACCAATTTTTCCATTACCAGTAAACCAAATAATTTAATCCGAACTAATGCTTTTTTTCCCTAGTCTTTCATTTAATTAAAGACAGATTCTAGCCCTGGCTGGTGTGGCTCAATGGACTGAGCCTGTGAACCAAAGGGTTGTTGGTTCGATTCCTTGTCAGGGCACATGCCTGGGTTGCAGGCCAGGTCCCCAGCAGGGGGTACTCAAGAGGCAACCACACATTGATGTTTCTCTCACTCTCTTTCTCCTTCCCTTCCCCTCTCTAAAAATAAATTTTAAAAAAAAGACTGATCCTATATTTAAGTTAATTGTTCATTTTTTTCCAAATGGTTAAGAACATTCTATTTTTCCCTGATTGAAAAGACAAATTTTACTGAGTATCTCCTAAAACACAAAGGTGAGATAAATCCACTCTATCCCTGCCCACAGTCCAGATGGGAAGACAAAATTTCAATTTAGGGAGAGCTTTTAGTTAGTTGCTAGAGGGTATGCTTTCGATTCATGAATCACTTAATAAACCCAACTGGGAAAAATAAATTTCAATTTAGCACGTTGTAGGGGCCCAGCAGCCATAAGGGGTTAAGGAGAGGGTTTCTCACCGCGGGAGTGGTGATAGAAACCTGGTTTCTAGCCTCTAGGCCGTTCTGGGTCCAGACTGCCTCCCAACTGCTGATTATCTGGTTGTTCCCATGCGCAGGGGGAAGGCATGGCCTTCTTTGCAGGTGCAAGGAAGTATGTGTTATGAGAACCTTGTCCTGTGGGAATTTGTAAGCTTTATCTCAAGGACATGACTGATATACGCTCTGTAGCTTTTGAGGCACTGTGTTTAAAAGCTTTGGTCTCTTTCAATAAACTCGCCATGACCAGCTGAGTCTTGGACCTCTCCATTATCATCCCTCACCCTGACTTACGAACCCCCCTGCCGCAGCGGGCTGCGACAGCACGTCACCTCACACATCAAAATCTCTGATCTCTTAAAGAGATCACATTCTGATCTCTTTATTAAATTGACCAACTAAAACTATAAACACAACAAATGGATGCCACTGCATAAGTACAATTTGTGAGTCAGTCACTAAAAATAAGGGCTTTAAGAAAGCAATGGCCCTGGCTGGTATGGCTCAGCTGGCTGGAGCGTCAATCTGTAACCAAAAGGTTGCAGGCTTGATTCCCAGTCAAGGTACATGCCAAAGTTTGATCCCTAGGCCAGGTTTGATCAATCCCCGGTCTGGGTACATATGGGAAGCAACCAATCAGTGCAATGCTTCTCTCTTGCACTGATGTTTCGCTCTCTCCCTTCCTCTCACTCTAAAAGCAAAAAAAAAAAAGTCCTCCCCTAGCTGGTGTGGCTCAGTGGATTGAGTGTTGGCCTGCAAACTGAAAGATCACTGGTTGGATTCCTGGTCAGGACACATGCCTGTGTTGGGGGTCAGGTCCCCAGTAGGGGGCGTGCAAGAAACAAACAGTTACTATTTCTCTTCCTTCCTTTATCCCTCCCCTCCTCTCTCTCTAAAAATAAATAAGCAAAATCTTTTCTTTTAATGTCCTCAGGTGAGGACTAAAAAAAAACATGGAAGGAATTAAAGTAGAGGCAAGAGGCAATTTCAGGATCTGCAAGACATTTATGAAATGTGATGTTGAAACAGCAAAAAAAAATGGATTAAGTACTAAGAAAAATTAGGGTCAGGTCATGCATTAATTATAATCCAAATAAGCTAGGTGACAATTTAAAAAAATACCAACCAACATTTTCTGTATCCACATAAAGAAACCACAGAGATCCTTGATTCAGGCACTCATTTAAGGAGCTAAATCCTGGGATTGAGAGATAACAACCAGATATATTGAGTAACAGTGGTTAAGTAAGACTACCCAGGTTTAAATCTGGGTTCCACAAATCTTGATTGTTAGCTATGTGACCTTGAGTAGCTGCTTGACCACTCATCTCAGCATTCTTGTCAGTAAACATAACAGTTCTTTTTAAAAAGATTTTATTAATTTATTTTTAGAGGGAAGGGAAGGGAGGGAGAAAGAGAGGGAGAGAAACATCATTTGGATAGATGCCTCTCCCAAGCCCCCAACTGGGGTAGTGGCCTGCACCCCAGGCAAGTGCCCTGACGGGAATCAAACTGGCGACCTCTCAGTTGCCAGGCCAGCACTCAAGCGACTGAGACACACCAGCCAGGGTCATAACAGTTCTAACCTCATAGGGCTGTTGTGAGGATTAAAGGAGATGACCCATACAATGCAGCCTAGAACAGCGACTGGCCATAGCGTAAGTAAACAGTAAACGTTAGTTCTTATTGCTACCATTTCTCTTTCAGGAGCTCCCAGTGTACCAGCAGAGACAAAAGAGAATCTCAGTGCAGGAAGTTCTAAGGTTACAGATGGTATTAAGGTTAGGAGCCCAAAGTTACTTGTCCCACTGAAAACAGTTACAACAATCAATGTTACAGACCATAGGCCGATTTTATTCACAGCCTGCTTTGGTCTTAACTAAAGATTTCCTATATTAAATATACAATCATAAACATGGTTTACATCATAGTGAAACTAAAAGAGAGCTGTACTTCTATCATGCCTAAAACAGATATGAGTACAAGTCTAGCATTTAAACTGATGACTAAACCCCCTCACACACATATTCTGTAGAGTTTCTGCTGACAGTATTATTAAAAAAATTCACAGAAAAATTCACCAGAAAAAAAAAAGTTGGAAGTGAGCTCTAACCTTACAATGAATAAATCAATAAATGTTTAGTGACCTAAATTACAAAATACCCAAATCTAAAACTTTCATTCAATAAAACTGGTAACTCCTAAAAGACACCATAGGAGGAACTGGGAAGAGGATGATGCACAAAAGCAAATATTCTTGCCCTTGAAGGATTTATAGTCTCGAGGCAAATCAGGTATTATTTTATAAAATTACAATATAATGAGAATCTGGGAAGAAGAGAGGGTTGAGAATATTCTTCTCACCCCTAATCTACATGGGAAAGTGAGTATTACATAAATATTACCAAAATAAATTTATTAAAACTGCAGTTTCTAACTGCCTTGGCAAATGGATTCAAACAGTCAAAATAAAGCAGCTAATTAACAGTAGGAATTATGATTTGCTTTAGCCGTATTACATGGTAATCAGATGAAGATCTGCCAGTTTAAATAGTTTTAGTTTCACTATCAATTTTTGCAATGGAAATATATGTACACAAATCTACACAGAAACTTAGAAAAACCTGCTTGACAATTTTTTCTTTTTTTTACTTTTTTTGTTTCAACAACCTAAAATTACAATGCAATGTAACAATCTACCACAGAAAGAAATGTCTCCATATGTGAGGAGTTTTATAATATAAAGACACCATACAATACCATACGAAAGCAAGTTATAGAAAAGTGAACAAGTTGATTATAGTAGTCCCCCTCATTCAGTTTCGTTGTCTGCAGTTTCAGGTACCTTTGGTCAACCGCGATCCAAAAATATTAAGTGGAAAATTCCAGAAAGAAAAAATAAGTTATAAATTCCGTACTGTTCAGAATACCTCACTTCATCTTATGTGAGCACTGAATCATCTCTCATCATCACAGAAAGGATGAGTACAGCACAAGATATTTTGAGAGACCATATTCATATAACTTATTACAGTATATTGTTTAACTGTTCTACTTTATTACTAGTTATTATTGTTAACCTCTTACTGTGCCTAACTTATAAATTAAACTGTCACATAGTGTACGTGTGTGTAGGAAAAAACATGGCATACGCAGGGTTCAGTGCTATCCGCAGTTTCCGGCGTCCACTGGAAGGCACTCCCCATGGATAAGGGGGACTACTGCATTTGGTCTTTTGATTACAATCTAAAAATACCTGAAGATCCAACTGAACTATAATATGTTATTTAAGCAAGCTACATTACATCTAAAGCTTAAGAGTATTTGCCCTGGCTCGTATGGCTCAGGGGATTGAGTGCAGGCCTGCAAACCTGAGAGTTACCAGTTCAATTCCTAGTCAGGGCACATGCCTGGGTTATGAGCCAGGTCTCCATCACATGGGAGCATGTGAGAGGCAACCTCATGTTGATGTCTCTCCCTCTCTTTCTCCCTCCCTTTCCCTCTCTCTCTATAAATAAATAAATAAATAAATAAATATTTTTAAAGAGTATTCAATAGACTATTTAAGGAGCAATAACTGCCTTGAAAGAGTTAACCAAAAAAAAAAAAAAAAAATCAAACTACATTCCAGCATTGAACTTCTGTTCACCTTCTAGAAAAATACCTTCCCTTCCAATTCTCCACATCAGTACACTCTTTATTATTACCAGGATGTACAAAAAAGGAATCCAATCCAGGACATTAGCAATATTACCGAGACTACCTCTACAAAAAACTTTAGAAATGGGACATATAAAAAGACTATCAATTATAGCTTTTAAAAGGTATGTATTCATGCGGTTCTATGATTTCCTTCCCTATATGAATTCCCATTTGTCTCTGGGCGGCCTGTGTACCAGGAGCAGGCTGTACCCTGGGTTTTATTTTTTATTTTCCCAAGGACAGAACTTAGAAGGTGTGCAACAAATGTCTGTCGGACTGTTTCAAATCAATATCATGCAATCTCCAATACACGTATCAGTGGCTACATGCCTTTGACATTTCAAAATTAACAGACCTATACTTCATATCAGCTCACAAGCATATACTTGCAGTATTTACCATTTAAAGGACATATAAAACTGTAATGTATAGATTAAAAAAGCCACAGCCATATCTTGCTTAAGTTATTTTTTACCTTAAAGTAAATTTCTTAAAATGATTTCATCCTCAGTATGTTAGTAAATAGTCTAAAGTAAATGTAATTTTATACAATGTTACCATAAATTTGAGAAAGAACAACGGATTCAATTTAACACCATTTCAATGCTTACCCCTACTTATTCTTGCTTCTGCCCACTCACAGACATTTTTTAAAGTCTTTTAGAGCCTTCTTTGTCAAAAAGACAGCAACCTTCTCTAAAAATAATGTAAATTAGCTATTTTAGTCATTGGCTACATTCTCGAACTTCACAGCAATTTTAGATTCCCAAGGGCAATTTAAGTATTTTTTACTATTATTCTACTTTTGTTTCCATGAACCAAAAATGTATAGGTAAATTGGTAATTTGGAAAGATGTTGGCAGACGATCCGTCTTTATTATAACAATTATAATAAAACCGCAACACGGGACAAGTTTTAAAATCCTAGAAGAGGTAACAAATGACACTCTCACACCAAATGACAAATTATATAGTGCCACATGCACATTCGTCAGAGGTTCGGAAAGTTGTGTCCAACCACTCTCCAAGTGCCGTCAAGACCTCTGGAAATCAAACAGGAGGTACCCCCTCTATGTGGTTTTTCCAAAGCAGAACTACTGAACAGGTGGCCCAAGTACAATTCCAGAGAAGTTCTAGGAAAGATGAGGGGGCCCTAAAGGGATCGCCAGAAACCACAATCATTCATTCATCTCCGCAAAACATCAGACTGAGTATGACTGCAGGCCCTGCAAGATCGAAATGAATCAGACCTCAAATTCTGATGTCTAGAAGACAGGCTAGGTGGCGCGGAGTAGGAAGGCACATAAACAACTAGGAGCTTTGTATGCGAGTTTTGCGGTACGGACCGAATCTATTTTTCACCCAGGTATACACGGGCGTTGCTTACAGCAAGTGCTCACTGTCTGCTAAACAACTGAATAAATAAACAAACAAATATGAAACGCTAAGATGAGCCGGGGGTTGCGGGTGCGTATTCGCCTGGGTCTCCGTGGCCCAGGGGCCCACCGCCACCGGCCCCAGGTTGGGAGGTCACCCTCTCCTCCTCTCGCCTCAGGAAGCAGCAGCAACCAAGGTTCAGCTCGAGCCGGCTCCAGGCTGCGCCCTCCCCGCGCCCCCAAGCGGCACCTACCATTGGTGTAGGGAGACCCGGAGGCCGAGGCGGCCCCGTTCTGGGCCTGGAGGCCGGTTAGGGCGCCGCCAGAGGCCGGTATCCCCGGCTGGGACATGACGACGGTGGTTATCGGGTTGGAAGGGGATGGTCGGGATCTGCCGACAGCTCCAAGCAAAAAGGTGGAAGGCGACTGCTAGAAGGGAAGGGAAAGAACTAACGACTTAGGACTGAAGGCAGGGAAGAGAGACGGCAGCACAGCAAGCCCTAGGCCTGGCGCCACATTGTCCCCAGCCCACCGGAGGCCACCGGTTGGCCTGGGAGCTGAGGGTAGAGAGTCGGCCGTGGGGCCGGAACGCCGGGCTGGAAGGAAGCAGCCAAGCTGAGAGAGGAGAGAGGCCCCCACCGGAAGTGTCTGTCAGCCGCTGGCTGCGCAGGCGCAGTCAGGACACGTGGCACTTCCGGCTGTGGGCTGGTGACTGCCGCTGCGTTCAGTGAGTGCTCTCCCAGCAGGGCTGCCCAGGGGCCACCTGACAGCTCTGGGTGTCCTGGCCCTAAGGACTGTGCTCGGCCTCCCCTGCCACGTCACTGACTCTCCACACCGGCCGGAAGTGGCGTGTGTCACCGCTACGGCAATCCCCGCCGTAGACGTCATCTGGCCGGCAGGGTCAGGATCTTAGCACAATCAGAGCTTCAGTGGCTGCTTTCGTGGACTGGGACTGACAGTTCCTCTTCTCGGATTTTTGTGAAGATTACCTGAGATTGTAGACATCATCGTCCTCTGTTGAGACTATATCTCTGGTAGCTAAACCGATTCATGTTCATCGCAATATTTCATTACACATTTAGTCATCATATCCCAGATGTAAGTTGTAAGGGAATTTTTAAAAAGAGGCGGTTAATTATGTACATGTGTTAAAAGTGTACTTAGCGTGGAGAAAGCCTTTGCTTTTTGACCTGAGAATTCAGAAGTAATTTTAATTGTGAAACTCGATGATTCATAGCATAGTCACGCTAAAGTTCATTGATAGCACACTAATCAGCACGTTTAAATGGCAGTTTTATTTCCTCATCTAAGAGTTTACAGTAAGGTAAAACATTCAAACTTCCTTTCTGGGCGAGTAGACTTTTTTTTTTCCCTTTTTTGGGCCAAAGGGAGGTAGAAACTGGAATGATTACTCAATATAGTTAATGGATGATCTCAATAATCAACTTAGCTATCTCCATTCTAGGTAGATCTTTCCTGCTCTGAGCTAATGATAAAATCCTTTAAACTACAGATTTGTACTGCTGATTAAAATGTAATGTCCAAGTTTCCGCAATCCCTGAAGTACTTTAATATGAAATACCTGCTATAAACTGTTAAATTACATACAAAATGAGCAAGCCCTAAACCGCTGTACAGGTCTGAAAAGCAAACAGTAAGAATTCAAAAGTATTAAATTCTCTCCTAACCCTATTCAATCATTTGCCTGACAACCTTACTAAAAACGTGTTTGCTCTGTGTGCAATTCCACAACTCCTTTGTACAAGTTACAAAGTCTTAAATTTTCTCTGGGATGAAGGTGACACTTTCAGTCACACTGTTTTCATCATACAGCCTCATCACAAACTCCCAAATCATACAGCCCGAGAACACTGAAAAAGATGCACAAGCACAGACGTCTCAATCTTTTAAAGTGAAAACAGACCTCGAAGAGAAACGGAACCATCCTGAGGTCAGACAGAGAATCAAGTGACTCTTCAAATAGGCAAATGCTTAATTCTGGTCTCAAAGTTGCATTAGTTTCTTTCTCTTTTTTATGCAACTCCTTAATGATCTTGGTTTGTTGACCTTGGCACAGGAGTTTGATTTGACTAAATCAAGCTTCTTTGAACTTTGTTCTGTTTAAGCAGTATCTGTGTTCAGAGGGGGAAAAAAACTGATGGAGAGGATTAGCCATTTAAAAAAGTAAATAACCTCATTGGTCAAATCAGGTTAAATATACAAATAATTTGCTAATAAGTAAACAATGTTTTTTCTAAAATTTGTTCTACCCCGTGTTGCTTTTACTCCTCCCAAAATTGTAGTTAAGTTCCTTAATTTTTTGTTTACATTTATAGTAACAAACTATAGAAATGATCCCTGAAAGTATAGTCTTGTTGTTTACATTTTTAATGTATTGTCACCTTTAAAATGTTGAGAAGAAAAGCAGCATTTGTCATCCTCAGGGACAATAGGAAGTTAAGTTTAGGTAACTGAGATAAGACAACATATTTTTAAAGTTTAGTATTGTCCACACATTATCAAATCCTCTGACTTCTAAAATGTGGTCATACAAATATCAATAAAAAATTTTAGTGCTATTACCAGTTGTTAAGGGTGCTGATATTTCTTTGGTCAACTACCTATTCTACCCCACAGTACCATACACTTTTCTAAACTGATGTCAGTGGTATGTTCAACTTTTTTATCCTGTTTTCCAGAACAATAGAACAGTTCTGCCACATCTGCATCCTTCATATGTATTATATATATTAGATTTTCTGTACATTATTTTTGGAGCCTTCAACTCTGGTTGGATAGCTCAGTTAGTTAGCATGCTACCCTATGCCAGGGTTGCAGATTTGATCCTTACTCAGGACACAGGCAATAATCAACCCAATGGCCCTAACAGGGTGGCTTACTTGCTTGGAGTGTCACCCCATACACCAAAAGGTTGGGGGTTCCATCCCAGGTCAGGGCACATACCTAGGTTACAGGTTGGATCCCTAGTCCAGGCAGGGCACATAGGGGAGTCAACTGGTCTCTGATGGATGTTTCTCTCTCACATCAATGTTTTTCTCTCTCAAATCAGTAAGTATACACCCTCAGGGGGGAATTTAAAAAAAGAATCAACCAATGAATGCATAAATAAGTGGAACAACAAATTAATGTTTCTCTCCCCACCTCTCTCTAAAATCAATAAAAAAAGAAAACAATAAACAATAAAGTGACCTCAAAGTGTTTGAGTCATAAGACAGCACTATGCAAAGAACATTGCATTAAAGGTGATTATTTATTTAGACCCACGAGAGAGAGAGAGAGAGAGACAGAGAGAAAGAGACAGAGACAGAGAGAGAAGTCACTGATACATGAGGGAGGACTTAGGCTCACAGCAGGGTCCCTTTGCCTGCCTGCTCATGACTGTTGAATTGTCAGCTGATAAACAGAACCAATGAGTTTACTTTTCAGGGTGGGGAAATTGTTTTAAAGCCTTTAATTATTTTATTCTATTTATTTTTAGAGATAGAAAGGGAGAGAGAAAGAGGAGAGAAACATCGATGTGCAAGAGATACACTGATCAGTTGCCTCTTGTCCCTGCCCCAGCTGGGGATGGAACCTGCAACCTAGGCATGTGCTCTGACCAGGAATCCAACTAGCGACCTTTTCTTTGCAGGACAGTGCCCAACCAACTAAGCCACACTGGTCAGGGCTGACCTTAATTATTTTTAAAAATTTGTTCCATTTCAAACAAACAAAAAATGAGTTCAATTACAAACAGCAGGTTTGTTCTGAAACTCCTGTGGCTCTGTTTTAGGAACAGTTCTTTTAGCCTCCTTTGCCTCTGACGGGACATCTGCTTGAATCTGAAGTCAGCAGCTCCAAAGCCGCAGGACAAATACACTCATCTCACACCACGCCAGGCAATCCTTTTGCTTTCTTTGAAAAACTCAACTTTGTATAGTTCTTGCCTTTTTCTCTGCCCACCGATTGCTTTCATCTTGCACTTGAACTGTTGGGATAACCTTTCCGGTTTCCCTCTCTTGATATATCCTACATGTTGGATTGAACTCTTAAATACTGATTCTGTTTATTTTCC
>PVKM010038945.1:0-13933 GCA_004027735.1 Carollia perspicillata | reverse complement strand
CAGAACAGGCGCCATTGTTCCCTCTCTGACCCCACCCTCATAGACAGCCTCACAACTTGGCAACTAGGCTGCCCCGCCCTGGTGAACACCTACGGCTCCGCCCCTCATACACAACAGGCACCACCTGACCAAAAATGACTCAAACAGAAGAAAAGCTCAGAGCCCCAGAGCCAATACTTTTAAGCAAGCAAGAAATAGCCAATCTATCAGACGCACAGTTGAAAGCACTGCTAATCAGGAGGCTCACAGAATTGGTTGATTTTGGTTGCAAATTAGATGAACAAATGAAGGCGTTCATAAGTGAAATGATGGAAAATGCACAGGGAACCAGTAGTGATGGGAAGAAAACTGGGACTCAAATCAATGGAGTGGACCAGAAGGAAGAAACAAACAGCCAAGCAGAAAAGAATGAAGAAACAAGAATTCAAAAAAATGAAGAGAAGCTTAGGAACCTCCAGGACATCTTTAAACGTTCCAACATCCGAATTATTGGAGTAACAGTGGGGAAGAGGAAGAGCAACAAGTGGAAAACTTATTTGAACAAATAGTAAAGGAGAACTTCCCCACTCTGGCAAAGGAAATAGGCTTCCAGGAAGTCCAGGAAGCTCAGAGAGTCCCACAGAAGTTGGATCCAAAGAGGAACATACCAAGGCACATCATAGTTACATTAGCCAAGATTAAAATGAAGGAGCGAATTCTAGAAGCAGCAAGAAATAAGGGGACAGTTACCTACAAAGGAGTTCCCATCAGACTGTCAGCTGATTTCTCAAAAGAGACCTTACAGGCAAGAAGGGGCTGGAAAAAAGTATTCCAAGTCATGAAACACAAGGACCTACATCCAAGACTGCTCTATCCAGCAAAACTTTCATTCAGAATGGAAGGGCAGATAAAGTGCTTCTCAGATAAGATCAAGTTCAAGGAGTTCATCATCACCAAGCCCTTACTATATGAAATGTTAAAGGATCTCATCTAAGAAAAAGAAGATAAAAATATGAACAGTAAAAGGACAGCAAAATCACAGTTATTAACATCCACACCTAAAACAAAAGCAGACTAAGCGGTCACCTAAAACAGGAGCAGAGCCACAGAAATGGAGGTCATGTGGAAGGTTAGCAACAGGGGAGTGGGAGGAGAGGGTGGGGAGAAGGTACAGAGAATAAAGTAGCATAGACTGTGGGGAGAAAATAGACAGGGGGAGGGCAAGAGTAGTGTGGGAAATGTAGAAACTAAAGAACTTATGATACATGGACATGAACTAAAGAGGGGGAGTGTGGGTGGGAGGAGGTGTGCAGGGTGGACGGGAATGAAGGGGGAAATGGGAGAACTGTAATGGCATAATCAATAAAAAAAAGCCTAAAAAAAAAAAGAAGTACAAACAGGTAGTTGCCGAATGTCCATGGTGATGTAAAGTACAGTATAGGAAATGGAACCTATACACATGACCCACGAACATGAAAAATGCTGGAGGGATTGCCTGAGGAAGATCTTTGCTCCCTGTGGGGAGCAAAGGGGGAAACATCAGGACAATTGTAATAGCATAATCAATAATATATATTTTTTCAAAAATTATTTTTTAAGTTCTCTAGGTGACTCCAATTATCAGACAATGTCACGACCCACTCTATTAGCAAACATCACTAGTTCTCAGACTTGAGCATGAATCATAATCTCCTGGAGTGCTTGTTAAAACAGATTGCTGGGGCCCCCACCGCAAAGTTTCTGATTCAGTAGGTCTGGAGTAGGGCTAAGGATTTGCATTTTTACAAACTTCCTGGTGAGGCTGATGACCGCACTGCAATAACCACGGGAATACAAAAATGCATGTACTTTTGTCCATCTGCTTCTCAAATATGGAGGCTTCTGGATGAAAACCATGTTGCTTGGTGATGTTTACATTGTGAGGTAAATTCCCACACATACGTGAAATAAGAAATGGTTCCTTCTCTCTAGTTATTTTATTTTCACCCTAAGTTTAAATAGGGTGTGTGTTTTAATACCCCAGGCAGTCTCAGCATAGAGCTCACTTTTTTAAAAAGACTTTTATTTATTTATTTTTAGAGAAAGGGGAAGGAGGAAGAAAGAGAGGGAGAGAAACATTAATGTCCAAGAGACACATCGATTGGTTGCCTCTTGCACACCCCCAACCAGGGACCTTGCATGCAACCCAGGCATGTGCCCTGACTGGGAATTGAACCAGTAACCAGTGACCTTTCACTTTGTGGGATGACGCCTAACCCACTGAGCTATACCAGTCAGGGCTACAGCTCACTTTCGATGGTTTTAACACTGTAATGGCCAAAGGAGATCTGGAAGGCTTTCCAAAGTTCCAACAACTCTGATACAAACAAGTTGAAAAAAAAAAGTCAAATCCAAAACCCACATTACCACCTCTTTAAGGGGAATTTTAAAAACATACATGTGCATTATATATATATATTCACTTTCTTTTTATAATATTTATAACAAAAATCATGAAACAATCTTTTTTTTTTAAGTGCAATAAGTAATCTTGCCATTGTCAGGCAAGCCAGATCCTTGCAGTTTGAGATGAACAAACCCACAATTCTCCCAGGAATACATCCTTCTCTGCCTATTTCCTGGGGTATTAGAGAACTTTGTGTGAAGGAAAATTCAAGGTGCATCTGCTTTCTCCATCTGTTTTAAGCCTTGGTAGTCTTTAGTGTTTTGGAGGTTTCATTACTGAAGAATATAGGAACAAAAAATTAAGTTACTCCTGCAAAATTTGTACAATAGATCTCAGCAATCTGGCTACATCCTTAAATATATCTTTTCAAGCAGTTTTGTCCTCAAGTTTCAGATGCATGCAGTTTCCCTAGTTTTGACAATCAGCAGGTTGTTTCAATATCAAACCCTATGAGTAGAGTGCAAAGACCATTATTTTCTTTAAATTCAAAGGGAAGACTTCCATTTTTTTCTACTTGATATTCAGCATTTGCTGCCACATTTTCAATGTCTTCATTGCCTTTTACAGTCTTCTTTCAAGTTGGGAGAGAGAAGCTAATGAAATTCAGGGAGAACAACATAAATGCAATGTCTTCTCCAAGGAAAACTTCAACTTGTGTTCCTTGAAAATGTGCTTGGAGACCATCTTCATCATTACCCTCATTCTATTCTGGGTAAAATGAGAAAAAATATGTGTGAAACACTTGAAACTATAAGGGTTGGTTATTATGATACCCAGACACAGACTGCTGCTCAGGTGTGTGATTCTCTTCCACAATGACTCAAAGGTTGATAAGTCTTCTTACAACTGGTCCAAGAGAAATAATCTGTAATTTATCTAGCTGTCCCTTTGTACTGCATGGGATTGGGGAGGGAGTCACGTGGAGACTTAAAACTAAGTACTGTTTCATGATCTTTGGAGTATCAAACCAGATTGGGTCTACAATTGAGCTCATATCCACCTGGGCAGGGCTAGGGTCATTTTTTAATTTAAGGCCTGACTCTAGCTGGCCTCACATTATAACCAAATTTCAAGGGGAGATGGTCCGCCTAATTCAAGTTCATTTACAGGTGGGCCAGATAAATCCAGGGACATAAACAGACTTGCCCAGTGTTTCACAATGACTCGGAACCAAGCAGGAACTCTATTAACAGTCCAGATGCTGCTTCATATATAGAATCATGCATGCTGTCTTTAACTAAAACACACTGAATGGAGGCCCAATGATTAGTAGATAGGTAGAAAGATAGATTCTTTTAATACACTATTTATGGATGCACATAGGACGCTGGTTGAGCATTGAGGATTTTGTTGACATGTCTTTTGAAAAACAGTCTGCAAAGTATTTCCATCTGTGGTAAAGTAGGCCTTGTACCCATTAATAATTCACAAAGCTCAGCCAATGGAGCAGAGAACAAACCTGATCATTAGTGGAAACTACTGTCAGCACTAATAAAGGTAATTAACATCAATGTTTAAGTTTTGTGCTTATCAAATAATTGGCAAGAGATTTAAAAAATAACTTTATGAGGAAATTAACCAGCCATCCCAGAACTGTGTACTTCTGTTCCATTGTTTTAAACACCTTAATTGCCAGGAAAGCTTAACCACACAAAATTTTAAAAAGAGGTTAGGAACTCAGGGAATGTGGTTCATCATTTTCCACAGCTTACTTTTTCCATTATAATACATTTTCTGTTTTTAATTAAATGAATAAAATAGCTGTGTTGCCTGTGAGATTATATACATTTACCAAATAAAGCTGCAGCCATCTCTCTCCTTAATGTGCTCAGAGAAGACTGTTGTGCTGTCTTTTAAATAGACACAATTTCTTCACTTATCTTGTTTTCAATTTGTACAGGCTTATAAAATCACAACAGATGTTTCCTGTGGGTACTGGGTACCAAATAAATTATACATCAGTTTCCCATTGGTTTTCTTTCTTAGCAGTCATCAGATTCTTTTGAGCTCAAAATTGAGTAAGACAAAATCAACTCTATTTTCTATCTTCTCTTTATTCCTGCATGGAGAATGAAGGCCAAGCTAATGGCAATAACCTGGGTGTTCAGAACTTTAAAAAAGATTTTTAAGAGGAAAAAAATGACTACCTGCCTATTTTCCATTATATTAAAGTTTAAGCTTAATACCCCAATAAAACAACAGGCATTTACTCTGTATGGAGCATTGTCAAGGATAGAGAATGATGAAACATGGTCTCAAAATCAGGAGACTACCATCTAAAGTAACTACATTCAACACAAGAGTAATACATTGAGGGGAATCCTGAAGTTCCTCTCTCTAAAATTTGGAAGCATTCTCAGTAGGTAGGTACTTAGTCATAAGCAAGGTGGCCACCCAAGTTTTCTTAAGTCCTAGAGTCAGACTTCATCCAGTTCTAAGTTATGGGGATTTGAAATATTAGGCAAAAAATACTAAATTTCAGCAGTGATACATGAGCTAGAAAAGACAACTTTGAAATCGGCTCTGCCACACCCATGCATCATTAAAATCATCTAGTATCATGATCACACTTGGGTAGAGAGGAAGAAAGCAAGAAGATGACAAGGGTGCAGTCCTCAATGAGTCTCCAACAGGTGTGAACATGATGGTGTAAAGAAAGGGGTCTCAGGAGTGACTAGTTGGTGTGAACATTATAAAAAGAAGAGTCTCCCAATGACAGCAAAAGTGTAATGGCCATGCCATTTGCAGGTCCTGGGTCTCGGAGTAGTAGTTATAGTTAACAGCACCTGCATGGCTATAGTTTCAAGGGGGAGAATGGTGGGGGGAGGGGGTAATTGTGTGACTACAATAAGTGCATTTGTTTATAGTGCAAACATGTGCAAGCGGGGTAAATGAGAAGTGGTAAAAGGTTAACTAGCAAGGGAATTGTAAACCGATGGCCAAGATAGTCCCAGACTGGTTAAAGGAAATACAAAAAAACTGGGGAAGTAGGAGGTGTACCTTTGGTGATTGAGAAGCAGAGTTTCTGGAGATACAACCATGAAGCTATCAAACAGCCCCTCCTACGCTCTCATTAATTACCTACCCAAGACTGGAATGGCTTGTGCTTCCCAATTTATAGAGGTGAGGATGCTCCTCAAAGACTGACAAACTAAGAATTGAAAACTTGTCTCAAATAATGTCTTTATTAGAGTACAGGCCTCAGTGTTTACAATGTAGATCATAACTTCAAACTGCTCACATCTTAACCCAAAGAACATATACCCTTATTACTTCTCCACTTCATTTTTTGGGCAACTCCTATCCCCAAATCTAAAGAGCCATTATCATTGTCATTTATAACTATAAAGATGGTTGATGATATGGCAACCTAGAAATTATCACTGTTGGTCTGACCCAGGTTTTGCAAGTATGGCTATGGCCTGTCCCTGTCACTACTGAAATTGCTTGTCACTACTCATGCATGTGTAAACAGTGGCAGCTGCCACTGGAGCAAAGAATTTCTTGCTGCTCATCATGAAAATTGTTCTAAAAATGTCTTCTGCAAGGCAGCTCTTTTCTAAATGTGGCCCATTTTGGGAATTGTAACCATTTTTTTTTCTAACAAGTCAAAGGAGTAATAGGCCAAGGAATGAATGTCTACAGAGCTGGTGACACCCTGGTTGCTTTTGCGTGATCTTTTTTGCCCCTCCATAGCTCATGAACTGAGCTAACAGCCCAGACTGATGCCTCTTTTAGTTTCTTACACATACCCAGGTTCAAGATCTACTGGCTCAGACACAATAGCTGGGCTTCTGTGCTGCAACTTTCATTTTCTTGACCACCAACCATATCTGAGATCTTATATCTACCTCACCAACCACAACCCAGGACAATGCCTGAGCACACCTGTAACCTGATCCACAGCTTTCCTGCCATCACTCTTATTTTCCTCGTGATCCTACCTGCTTTAATTGCCTTTCTTAGCTCTCATTCTCAATACTTTCCATTCTAGAACAGAAGACCCAGGCCAGGAAAAATACAGGGTCTGCACCTCAGAGCGAATATGTCCTTAAACACTGCACTCTGGGCATCATCTTTGTTTTAACTTAGTCCTGACCCTGAGAGGACTCATCCTGATCTCTAGCCCATTCAGCAGCACCTTGAGGCCCTGTGCTTTGTTAGTTGTCACTGTGTATCAAACCACCTCCAAAATTCAGTGGCTTAACATATAATGACAATCATTTATTTATATTGTGATTCTGGAAAATGGCAACTTCAGCTGGACTCAGTTGAACAATTCTTCTGGTATCAGCTGGGATCCCTCATGGAACTTACTAAGCAGTGGCTGGGCTACATGGCTTTGCTTTTAGGGGTTGACTAGCTGTTCAATGGATTGCCTCAAATTGCCTCCATGAGGTCTCTCATCCTCCAACCAGGGCTTGTTCTCATGAAAGTTAGGTAAAGTTCCCAGACATCTTGGTGCCTAGGATCAGTGACAACATAGTCATTTCTGATACATTCTATTAGCCAAAGAAAATCATGAGGCTAACCCAGATAGAGTGTGAGGAATTAGCTCTACCTCTTGATGGAAGGAACTGTAGAGTTGCATTACAAAAGGCCTAGATACAAAAAGGGATGAAAATTGCAGCCATCTTAGTCAGCAATCTATCACACCCTGCTTAGCTTCACCCTGCATAAGCCTCTTCCACAGGACTGGCCATTATTTAAAAACCCTTAGTCCATTTAATAAAAATTCTATGCCTGGTGATCCTATCAAAAACAACAGATATATCGGTAGTAAACAATTAGGGAAAGCTAACATCTCAACTATCATGATGCTGTGATACAGATTGGGGCAAGAGCAGACCAATCACAAATTTAACAAGATACAGGAACAAGAAGACCTTGCTAGTCAAGAATCCTATATTCAGCAAGACTATGCTTCAAAAATGAAGATAAAATAAAGATATTCCCATATAAATAAAGAGTTAGTAAACAGCGTTATTTACAAAAGTCAAGCTATGTAAGCAATCCAAGTGCCCATCAGTAGATGAATGGATAAAAAAGCGGTGGTACATTTACACAATGGAATATGACTCAGACATATAAAAATAAAATCTTGCTATGACCAACAGCATAGATGGACCTAAACGGTATTATACTCAGTGAAATAAGTCAGTCAGAAAAATCACAGATACCATATGATTACACTTATAAGTGGAATCTAGAGAACAAAATAAACAAATTAACAAAACAGAAACAAACTCATAGACACAAAGAACAGACTGATGGCTACCAGTGGAGAGGGGATTGGGGGTCCATTGAGTGCAGTTCCACTGAACATGGGTTGATATCTAATTAATTGGATAATTAGCCAACCATTTGCCAAGTTTCAACAGTCATCTGGATTTTCAACTATCAGGTCTACACATGCCTATGAATTCATTAATATGAAAACTTCTACAAGTTGTGCTGAGATTGTAACATTCCTTAGGCGATGTTCCTAAACTGGTATAACCTTACCAAGAAACCAGCCTCCATGTCAATTTCAGTTCCATCCTCTCTACCCCACCCCTGTCCTTGCTTTCTCTTTATCATGAAACCTCTCCCCTTGCCCCAAAGGACCCTGGTACCTTACACCTGAGTCTGCCTCGATGGCAACAGCTGTGAAAATTTCTTATCAACATCCGTGCTTTTCAAAAAACAATTTCATACAAAAAAACAAAGTTGTACCACTATCTTATGTCATATACAAAAATAACTCAAAATGAACCACAGATGCAAATATAAGAACTAAAACTATAAAACTCTTAGAAGAAAACATAGAGATAAATCTTCATGACTTTAGACTTGGCAAAGGATTTTTAGATATGACAGAAAAGAAAAAATAGATAAATTGGACTTCAACATTAAAAACTTTTGTTCATCAAAGAACACCATCAAGAATGTAAAAACGCAACCCACAAAATGGGATTGCGTCTGATGTGTCTGATAAGGATCTAGTCTCCAGAATATACAAAGAAGTTTACAACTCAACAGCAAAAAGGCAAACAAATCAAGAAGTGGTGATGGATTTTAGTGAACAACTAACAGCTACCACAGCAGGAAAGTCAAGAACTTGTGCCTTGCTTGGGGCTGAGTCACTCAGTTTTCCTGACTAGCATGGATTAAACAAAGACCAAAGTGGGCAAGGCTAGTTTCACCCTGTGCTAGATTGCCCATTTGGGCCCAAATTCATCACAACTTTCTGCATTCACATCCTTGCCACAGCTTCATCATGGGCAAAATATACTTCTCTGTCCCTTGGCTGTTTTTTTGGCCATGGGACTTGCCTTAGCCAATAAATGAAACAGAAGTAATAGTGTGCCAATTTAAAGCATAGGCCTTAGGATGACTTCGTCTTTATGCTTTCTCTTTTTACTACCATAGTGAGAACATGCTTAGGCTGACCCACTGATCTCAGTAGGAACATGAGAGACACATAGAGCAAAATTGCCCCAGCTAAACCCAGCCTAGGTTAACCAATCTCCCATCAACCCCCAGGTTTGTGAGCCAAATACTCTCTTTTGTCTGCTGAGATTTTGTGCTTGTTTGTTATATGGCATTATTGTGGTTGTAATTAACTGATACACTGCCCCAACTCCATCACAACCATGGTTAATTGTCACATGGCCAGCAGTGCCCTCATATATGCCAGGTTGGGGACAGCACTTTCAGTCAGCTACTTCAAGTTAAATGTCCTGCCGATTTTCTGGTAAAGCCAAATATGGCTGCATTCTAGAACCCATGGATGCCCAAGAAAAAATACAAACATTCCTCCTTGCTGGTTTATGAGGAACACGATGCTGCTAACTGCATCATATTCAAAACTTCATGACTCACAACATGTTCTACAGAAGGAGCGGATGTCATCTGGACAGGATTTCATTGTTTTCTTAATGGGTGCTTCAAGAGCTGCCCATGCTCTCAAGAGCAGTCAATTTATCCTGAGATCAAGATTATTCACTGTGTTTTATTAGTACATTTTATGCAGTCATACTGATTTCAAACAAAGGTGTCTCTTGTCTAATTGTTTTTGCCTCTGATCTGATGGGAGCATTATTTTAGAACAATTGTATCAATCCAAAAGATATCTTGAGTATAAAATGTAAAGAGACTACACAAAGTGCTTCTACCTATAACAAAGTGTCAAAAACTTCCTGAATCTGTAAGCCTTACCTAAAAATTGAGAGTACCATTTTACTTTCTCCCCCTCTATAATACTATTTCCCTTTTTAAGCAGGAAAACATTAGATGTCATGGAATTCTCAAAAGAACATAGTAAAACCAGCTGCAAATCAAACTAATCTTTGTAAGCCCACAAGTGGCATGCTGAAATTTTATGAACATGATAATCTCTGAATTGCCCTTACTCTCCCATTTCTACCAACAAAAGTTCCTCCCTCTCTGTGAAACCACTTTCGTGTTGTGAAACCCTCTGAACCTCTGAATACAGTCAGCAAAGAGAGGTACAGATTGTTGGAGAATCTCAAGAACTATGAATCATGTACATTAATGCAGCCCAGAAAATCACCTCCCAGATGTCCAGCTACTGAGGGCCTGGGCGCCAGCTGCTGTGCTCTGAAAGCCTCTGCTGCATTTGTGTGGGGATGACATCCCCCACGGGTGCTCACAGACAATGACTGAACATGGCAGGGTTACTAATTAAGGTAGGCCCACTCCTAGGAGACAGGGAACACGTCTGATAGTCAATGTTGGCTGGAGGACACCTTGAGTCTTCCCAAACCTTTATTTGACTCCACATCTGTCTAGGATGCTTCCACCCAACCTCTCACTCTCCTCTTCACTCCAGCTCACACTTGCATCATGGTCTGATGGTTCTCCTAGCCTTGCCCAGCCCTGTTGTCATTTTCTGTCACAGGCACTTTTCTTAATAAAAGCCTTGCACATTTCATGTTTTCTTGACATCTGCTTCTTAGAGGACTGGAACCAACACATGCATATGCTCGTCCTAACTTGCAGGCCAACTGCTTACTGGAGAATGGTCTCTGCTCTTAAGAAAATCTACTCTTAAGTAAACCCAATGAATTTTCTGGCTGGCCTAATATTAAATTCTCTACATTTGCTTATTATAATGTCTGTACGGTGAAGACTCTTTCCCAGAAAGGAGGGTCCTTCACTTGGTGGGGATGACAGGGTAAGGGCAATTCAAAGATTGTTAAAAACCTGAGCAGGTTTAACATTCAATCATACCACAACTCAACTTCAAAACTTTAAAGTCTTCTTATTTAAGAGGCAACAAAGTCCAAACTCCTTGATATGATATATATACTGTATTTTTAGGACTATAAGACACACCAGACCATAAGACACACCTAGGTTTTAGAGGAGGAAAATAGGAAAAAAATTTTTGAAGCAAAAAATGTGGTAAAATATTTAATAACCTGTGACACTGATGCCCCCCACCCCCAGCAAGCCAGGTAAGCTACATTCGGACTATAAGACACACACACCCCCTTCCCCCCAAAAATTGGGGGGTGCATCTTGTAGTCCAAAAATACAGTAACTCTGTTATGAGAGCCAAAATCTTTCATAAGTGGTTCCAATTGACATTCCGAGTTCCCCCTACCTCCTATCTCTCCAATGCTCTCCTCTGGGCAAATCCATTCTTACTATGTATTTCCCAAATAATTAAAATGACATTTGAATAATAAAAGCTCCTGCCCTGCTTAATCCCAATAGTGACAAAATGAAAGTTAGGGAAGGGAGATCAACCTTGGTTGTCTAGGAATAGTAAGGGAAGGAGAATTAACATCTAAATAGGGCCCAACATCTAAGCATTCACAACCTATCTTTGTAATTAAAGCAGCTGATCATTTCAACATAGTTTTTTCTCCTACAAAAACAATATTTTCATTGGATATTATTCTTCATGTTGACAAATAGCTGTTTTAGAAATGATTTTTAGTTGTCAACTCGCAAAGCAGCATTTTATCACAGTCTGTAAGGGGAGTGACTAAAATATGCTAATATTAATTTGCCTCACCAATGTGCAGGGGCTAACTGAATAAGAATGCTTAGTGAGACCTCATCTTGGATCCTGCCTTAGCCATGAAACCTTATCTGGAATGCTACCTGCCAGCCTATCAAGGTTTAGTCTGTGTAAGACTCTTATTGCTCTATAGGAATGATATATTCTGTGTCTCCCCATTTCCTGATGTCATCACTATCTCTACCCTGAATTCCCAAACCTATCTTCTATTCTGCACCCCAGTCATATGAACTCTTCCTAGTTCTTACCTAATTGGTTCCTGAGTCCTTATTGGTTCTTGGTCTCCACTATACTTTCTATTTGAAGTGTGATTGCTTGTCCCCTCAATGCCCAGAACACAGGGTACTGAGGTACCACTGGCAAATGGCTGTAGGCCAGGATGTAGAATAGACTACAAATAGGCAAGAACTGGAAGAACACTGGAACAAAGGCACCATCCCGTTTCTCCCATACAACCTTATCTAGCAACATTAAGAGTATCCGTTGTATCTCTAAGGATCAAAAGCCCCCCAGGTCATCTGTGAATGAGATCTCAACACAGAGTACAGCCTGGGAAGATCACAGAATAAAAACAGACTTTAGGGAAGTATTTTTTTCACCAGAGCCTTTATCTAAGAAATATATTTCCCCAGAGTGTGATCCACAGAAAACCAGTTCCATAAGTCACTAAAAGGTACTGCATAAGAAAACTATGTTGTATCTTGTCTTCCAGCCAAGATGGAGGCGTAGGTGGAAATACTGTGCCTCCTCGCACAACCAAGATTAAGGACAACAAATATTTACAAACAATAACACAACCAGAACACAGAAAATTGAACTATGGAAGTCCGACAACCATTCAACTAGACCAGTAAGAGGGGCAGAGTCAGCCAAGAGGGAACTCGGCAGGAAAAGGCAGTGGCTGGCAGACCAGGGAGTGCTGGGGAGCATAGGTGGTATGGAGCTTGCAGACCCCAGACTCGGGGAGGAGACGAGCAGAGCACGCAGGGCACATAGGGCGGTTGGCTGACTGCGGACACACATTCGTGCACAGATAAACTAGGCAAGAGCAGGCAGTGAGACGGACCACACAGCCCAGGGCCCCAGTGATGGGAAATAAAGCCTAAAAACACCAATTGGAAAGGTGCCAGGAGAGACTCCCAGCAACACAGGAGAGGTCGATGGGGAGACCTTCAGGGTCCTGGAGCATGCATAGGCCCACCTGGGAACCAGTGTCAGGGGGGCCCAGTTTCCCTGTGGGAGGCAGCAGAGGGGAGGCAGATCTGAGAACTCACAGAACAGGCGCCATTGTTCCCTCTCTGACCCTGCCCCCACAGACAGCATCACAACCCAGGGACTGGGTTGCCCTGCCCTGATAAACACCTAAGGCTCTGCCACCCATATGTAACAGGCGCCACCCGACCAAATATGACTCGAACAGAACAGCTCAAAGCCCCAGAGCCAGTACTTTTAAGCCACCAAGAGATAGTCAACCTATTAGATGCACAGTTCAAAACACTGGTAATCAGGATGCTCACAGAATTGGTGGATTTTGGTCACATATTAGATGAACAAATGAAGGCGATGCTAAGTCAAATGAAGAAAAATACACAGGGAACCAATACTGATGGGAAGAAAACTGGGACTCAAATCAATGGAGTGGACCAGAAGGAAGAAACAAACAACCAAGCAGAAAAGAAGGAAGAAACAAGAATTCAAAAAAATGAGGAGAGGCTTAGGAACCTCCAGGACATCTTTAAATGTTCCAACATCCGCATTATAGGGGTACCAGAAGGGGAAGAGGAAGATCAACAAGTGGAAAATTTATTTGAACAAATAATAAAGGAGAACTTCCCCACTCTGGCAAAGGAAAGAGACTTCCAGGAAGTCCAGGAAGCTCAGAGATTCCCAAAGAAGGTAGACCAAGGAGGAACACACCAAGGCACATCATAATTACATTATCCAAGATAAAAAGGATGGAGAGAATCCTAGAAGCAGCAAGAGATAAAGAGACAGTAACCTACAAAGGAGTTCCCATCAGACTGTCAGCTGATTTCTCAAAAGAGACCTTACAGGCAAGAAGGGGTTGGAAAGAAATATTCCAAGTTGTGAAAGGCAAGGACCTACATCCAAGACTGCTCTATCCAGCAAAGCTTTCATTTAGAGTGGAATATTCTAAACAGAAAACCAGTTCCATAAGGGCAGATAAAGCACTTCTTAGATAAGGTCAAGTTAAAGGAATTCATCATCACCAAGCCCTTATTGTATGAAATGTTAAAGGGACTTATCTAAGAAAAATAAGATAAAAAATATGAACAGAGAAAGGATGGCAAACTCAGTTATTAACATCCACACCAAAAACAAAAGCAGACTAAGAGGTCACCTAAAACAGGAGCAGAGCCACAGAAATGGAGATCACGTGGAAGGTTAGCAACAAGGGAGTGGGAGGAGGAGGGGGAGAAGGTACAGAGAATAAGTAGCATAGACGGTGGGGA
>PVKM010038944.1:0-13926 GCA_004027735.1 Carollia perspicillata | reverse complement strand
ATTGGGGTGCATAGGTTCTTTTGGAATGGTGTTTCAGGGTTCTTGGGATATAATCCTAGCAGTGCAATTGCTGGGTCAAAAGGAAGTTCCATTTTTAGTTTTCTGAGAAAATTCCATACTGTTTTCCATAGTGGTCGTAGCAGTCTGCAATCCCACCAACAGTGAACTAGGGTCCCCTTTTCTCCACAACCTCTTCAACACTTGTTGTTTGTTGCTTTGTTTATGATGGCCACTCTTACCGGTGTAAAGTGGTATCTCATTGTGGTTTTAATTTGCATTTCTCTGATGGCTAGCAATATTGAGCATCTTTTCATGTGTCTCTGAATCTTCTGTATGTCCTCCTTGGAGGAATGCCTGTCCAAGTATCTATTTTAAATGCAAGGATTCATGATTCGGTGTTTTATATCTAGTTAACAAAGTTTCACATTATAGAAGGAATCACTCTTCTTAGCCAACCTTCCTTCCTCCCATCCTTCCTTCCTCCCTTCCTCCTTTCCTTCCATCTCAACACACCCACATTTTTGCCTGCCCCTTACAGCTCTTCCCACTACAGAGCAGCACATTTCCTGCCTTGTTTATTTCAGGCTTGGTCGTAAGAACATGGAGTCCAGGGATCTTCGTATCAAAAGGCACCTCAGGTAATTCTCAAGAACACTGAGAATTTGAGAAGCATTTTCCTAAATAGTGTATTTTAAGGTTGCATCAGTGGGACCAATGTTGCCCTGTTTGGGGCAGGAGCACAAGGAGAGAATCGACTGGGACTCCTGTGATTCTTGCTTGAACAACCAGGTGGATGGAAAGACTTTAACAGAATGAAATGGATGCAGAGTGAGCCTGCATGGAGACCGGAGTTGAATTTTTAAATTGTGTTTACATTAAGACAGTGGGAAGTGAATGGTTTACCCGAGTGAGCATAGTCCCAGCTTAGAAGAGGGGCCAGAGAGGAGTGGTGGGTGCATTACATTCAGACTGATGATTCTTACGAGTTGGCCTGAGCCCTGAGGTGTTCAGACACACAATACAAAATGTGGATGAATTTGATGGGCAGTGGGACAGCTAACAGACCTCAAACAGCACCTTCCTGGGCTGCCCATAGTGCTGTTTCCTGGATGCCCTGCTGGTGGCAGCATGGTCCTGTATGTGCCAGCTAAAGAGTCAGAGGGACCTGGTCAGGTCAGTACTACTTGCTTCTTCCCCCCATCTTCCTTGCTTTTGGTGTTATATTGTGAGTCATTGCATGTCTGTATTTTACTGGCCCAAGCAGAATGAAAATAATTCAAATTGCATTTTGTCCTTACTATCTCTTGTTTCTTGTTCTCAAGCACCTTGAATATGTTAAAAAAAAATTCTACCATCACCATTGTACTGGCAGAAGCAAACACCCTTTTGCTCACAAGATTTATTCTTCCTTTGACCTCAGACACTGTTATTGGAGGGGTCTCCAATAATGGGGACTGATGGGACATGGACTGGGGACTGATAGAACATGGACTGGGGACTGATAAAACATACCCCACGACTCTGCTCCCCATGCCACCCATACCTCCATCTCATGGAGCTGGTGGCCATCGCCCCTTGAAGCCCTGTGACCAGCCATGCCCTGGGTGACCCTCAGCCTCACTCTGAAGGTCCTGTGCTGCCTGAAAAATGACAGGAATGTTGGTTTTATAAGAGTTGCCATGGCCTAAGGAACATTGTCAGTTTTCTTCTGGTGACCAACATCCCAGAAAAACTTGTTTGGTTACATTTCTAAAACATTAGACCTATGGGGTATCTCCCAACTTATCCTTATCTGAGATCACAGGTTCAAAAAGTTCTTCCAGATACATATAATTTAGCTGAGGTTTTTGAAGCATCTTTGGCTCATGAAAGGACAGGCTTTTACAGAGGATGACAAAAGAGTCTGGAAGTACCTCCTGGGAAAAGGGTCATTTTGCTCATGGACTACCAGTTGCCTTATTTCTGACTGTGACTTTCAGTTAGCCGATATAAAGCACATTTTAAAAGTTTGAATTTTCCTGCATATTTAACACCATAAGTGTATCAAGCCTCCTGTTTCTATCACCACTGGTGAACATGGGTAGAGTTTGCTGTATTGTACTTCTTCACCCGGGACTCTCATATTTTATTAAAGTAGTTGTTGCTCCTACAGTTCCTTGCACCCCTTGCTATCATTGACTCTGTGCCCACCGATTGGTTGCCTGGTAATTCTGGCCATCAGAACTCCCAGGGCCTCCCCAGCAGGCCACAGGCTCTGAAAAGCCTCCATCCTGGGCCCCGAGTGTCCCGGCATGCACTTGTTAGGTGTCCGAGAATGCAAGGTCCTAACTGCCTTCCCCACCACTTCTCAGGTTTGTGTTTGCAGTGAGCAGCATTCAGGCTTGTGTTTGCAGTGAGCAGATGTCCCAGCATCTTCCTCTGGGACAAGGAGCAGGGTTTTTACTGTTTCCCAGGCAGCAGCAGGTTCCCCACACTCCATGTACCTCTGTTGTGTTGGGAACTGCTCTGTCTGGTTTCAGGAATTGTAACCACCCCCTGGGGCTAAGGCTGAGAGAGCGACCTCTGGTCTGTGAGCCACTAAGGAGACAAAGCTTATCTCTCTGGCAGGAGTGCTGCTTCTGCTTCATCCATCTCTGGCCCCCAATGCTTGGTCAGTTAGTCAGAGACGGGTAAGACTCCTGAAGGGAGGGGCAACCCAAGCCAGACATGATCACGTGGGAAGCCATCAAGGAAGGACTCAGGGGGCCAAAGCAAAGAGGGGGCAAAGGACCCTCACCCCCCGGCTATTTTGACATAGCCCGAGTCCCCTTTCCATCTGGGAGAAGCTCTGGGAGAAGCACTTCCTGGCTGTAATCCACTTAAGCCTGAATCTATGACAGGGAGGGGGTGCCACCCTCTGCCAGCTGGAACAGGTTCTACAGTGATCGGGCATAAGAAAGAATTTGGAAAGTCCTGTGAAGCCTGCTTTGCTAAGAGTGCTCTCATTCATATGATAAGGGTCTAGGCGGGAAATGAGTATGTCTCCCAAAGTTTTTGCACCCCCCTTACCTGACAGACACTGACTCAGAGTAAACCCTCAGATCTCTTTGAAATGTTATCTGTTGTTTGATCCTTGCTACCTCGCATCGATTGATGAGCTTTACCTGTATCCCTGTGTGTTATGAACCTAATAAATACCATTGAGGAAGGGGACTCCTGGGCTTTGAGAGATTGACCACCTCTCCTCCCCAAGCAGATCATGTCTTGGTAGTACTATTTTCATCCGTGGCAGACGGGGGCACTTACGCTGAGTTTCCCCCACATTGCTGCAGTGTAGATTCACTGCCCTGGGCCCCTCCGCTTTGCTGCGGAACTAGGCAGGAAGCAAGGGGACCAGATACAGAAGGTGGTCATACTTCTTGTAGAGCCAAGGGAAATAAAGTCCTCTGTCTCTGACCCTGGAATCTTGTCTTCTGCCAGCAAGTACCTGTAGGACAGTAACAGGTGAACTTGTTAGCTTATAAGTAAAGTGAAATAAAATCCCAGACCCAACAAGGGCCACAAAGACCATCTGGTTGTGACAAACTATAGCCTTCTACCCAGTTCAGCCATGTTATTACACCTCGTGTTGAGAAAAAGCAGATGATTCCATTGTCTTAATGGTGCTAGGGCTGCTTCTGGTAAGTTGCATGTCTGGTAAGGGAACCGCTAAGGAAACATGACTTCCACCTTAGGAGCTGTGCTGATTGGCCTTAACTAACCAAGAGAGTCCTGTCAGTCAGTGTTTCAGGGGCAGGGGGTAGTGATCATACCTGCTCCGTAGCGTTATGCTCATACGCCATGACCTGCATGGTTGGGCTGGGGACCTTCCGTCTCTAAACTGTTCCATCCCCGTTCCCAACTTCACATTAGAAAATCTCCTTCAAATTTTGACCTCTTCCAGGTAAGATCACTTTTTTCCTGGCCCCTGAGTTTGCTCTTTACCTTGTGCTTTGGAAATGGTTTTCCCTATTGCTTTTCTTGTCTGCAATTCAGTTTTGTAAGCTGAAATTTTTTAGTTTTGTAAATTACTGATACCATTCTCTTTAAGATTGACCATGATGGACTGAACTACGTCTCCAAAACTTATGTTGAAGCCCTAACGCAAGTGTCTCAGAATGTGACTGTATCTGGAGGGTAATTAGGGGTGGGCCTGAATGCAGCCTGACTGGCTTCCATCTAAGCAGGGGAGACTGGGAACCGAGGACAATCAAGTGAAGACACAGGGAGGAAGTGTTGCAGCTGGAAGCCACAGCGAAGGGCATCTGAAGAAACCAAACCTGTCAGCAACTTCGTCTCAGACTTTTAGCCTCCAGAATTGTGAGAAAATGATTTTCTTTGGTCTTTTGTCATGGCAGCCCCAGAAAACAAATATATTCACTACATGGTTCTTACCATAAGGAACTCGAGTAGATACTCCATTCTTACTACTCTTAAACATAAAGCAAATTCAGTAACGATAAGTTATTATTATGATGGCGTATTTTAATATTTCAGACAGGGGCCATGCAAACACTCAAAAAGCAATCGTGTGGGTCAGGTCTTTGGCTTTCTCGTTGTCCCTTCCCATGGCTGAGCAAAGAAATGGCAGTTTTTGAGTCCTAATTCACAGAGTGAGAACTAAAGAATACAAGGCTCTCTCCATTCTGTGGCTTTGACCCTGCCATTTCGACCTTGGGAAACTTTAGCCTTCACCACTTAAATAGTGAGACTCTGATTTTAGGCACATCCCTTAGTCACTGCATGACCCCAGTTTCCTCATATGTAAAATGGGGCTGATAGCACCTACATCATGGGTTGTGGCAGAGGTTAAATGAGCTAATGTATGTATTTAAAACAGAGCCTGGCTCAGATGATAAGACATATATTCAGAGACAGTTGTGTATGATGTAAGTTCTTTCTTTCTTTCTTTTTAAAAAAGATTTTATGTATTTTAGTTTTAGAGAGAGGGGGAGGGAAGGAGAAAGAGAAGGAAACATCAATGTGTGGTTGCCTCTCCCACGCCCCCTACTGGAGGCCTGGCCTGCAACCCAGGCATGTGGCCTGCAACCCAGGAATGTGCCCTGACTGGGAATCAAACTGGCAACCCTTTCTTTTGTTGGCTGGTGCTCAATCCACTGAGGCACACCAGCCAGGGCTGATGTGAGTACTTTAAAGCAATGTGAATGAGTTGATATATTCTAAGAGCAACTGGGACCCACTGAAAGGTCTTATGCTGAAGTGAGGCAGTACCTAAAGTTTTAAAGATGGCTCTCACCACTGTGGAGACAGGATTTGGGTGGACTGGAAGTAAAGATGGAGATGATGGTGGCTCAGACTAGCCTTTTGGCAACAGAGGTGGACAGAAAGAGTGGACCAAAGATTGACAGCTCTCCTTCAGGTAGAACTGATAGGACTTGTTCATGGATTGGATGTGGGAGGAGTTGAGGGGAAAGGAGAAATCACAGATCACTCCCAAGCTTTTGGTTTGATCAGTGGTGTGTGTGTGTGTGTGTGTGTGTGTGTGTGTGTGTGAAGATAATGGTACCAATTTATGATATGGAGAACTCTAGAGAAACACTGGGTGAACAAAAAACCCCCAAGAGCCTCATTTTAGACATAAAACATTGAGATGCCTAGACAAGGGAAATATTTTAGACACTCGTTCCATGGAGGCCTTACTTGGCCCATAAAGATGGGCTAATTTCTTTTCATCTCTCTAACTGGTTATTTTCCCAGTCTTTCGTTTCACTCTTAAACCCTGATACAACAGATTTATTTATAATTTGTCTTGGTTCTCAGAAGCCTGGCATTTTTAATTTTTTATTTTACCTTTTAAAGAGTTTATTTATTTATTTTTAGAGTGAGGGGAAGGGAGGAAGAAAGAAAGGGAGAGAAACATTGATGTGTGAGAGAAGTGTCAATCAGTTGACTCTTGCACGCCCCAACCTGGGGACCTGGCCTGCAGCCCAGGTGTGTGTCCTGACTGGGAACTGAAGTGGTGACCTTTTGGTTTTCACAGGCCGGTGCTCAATCCACTGAGCCACACCAGCCAGGGCTGGCCTTTTTTAAAATTTAAATTTCATTTTTCAGTTACAGTTAACATTGGATATCATTTTTATATTAGTTTCAAGTGCACAACATCGTGATTAGACAGTCATATGCTTTACAAAGTGGTCCTCCAATTTTCAAGTACCTAGTGGGCATCATACATAGTTATACTACATTATTGACTATTTCCCCTAGGTTGTATTTTATTTATTTATTTATTTATAAAATCCTTACCTGAGGACATGCTTATTGATTTCAGAGATAGAAGAGGGAAGTGGGACACACACACACACACACACACACACACACACACACACACAGATGTGTGAAAAAGAAACTTCGATGGGTTACCTACCATAGGCACCCTGACTGGGGGTCAAACCCACAGCCGAGGTATATGCCCTGACTGAGGATTGAACCTGCGGCCTTTTGTTGTACAGGACTGCACTCCAACCAACTGAGCCACCTGGCCCAGGCCCTATGTGTACTTTACATCCTCATAACTATTTTGTGACTACCAATTTGTATTTCTCAATTCTTTCAGCTTTTTCATCCCTTCAACCACCCCCACCTCTGGCAACCATCAGTCTGCTCTATGTGTCTATAAGTCTGTCTCTGCTTTCTTTATTCACTTATTTTACTCTTTAGATTTCACATATACAGTAAGTGAAATCCTACAGTATTAGTCTTTCTCTGACTGACTTATTTCACTGAGCATAATACCCTCTCTGTCCATCCAATCTGTCGCAAATGATAAGATTTCACCTTTTTATGACCTAGTAACCTCCCATTGTATATATGGGTCACATCTTCTTTATTCACTCATCTCCTGTTGGGCACTTGGGTTGATTCCATAGCTTGGCTATTGTAAATAATGCTGCAATGAACATAAGGGTGCATATATTCTTTCAAATTAGTGTTTTGGGTTTCTTTGAATGTATACCCAGAAGTGGCACCACTGGGTCATAAGGCAGTTTCATTTTTAATTTTTTGAGGGCCTTCTATACTGTTTTCCATAGTGGTTGCACCAATCTCCACTCCAACGTTAAGTGCCTAAAGGTTCCCTTTTCTCCACGTCCTTGCCAACACTTGTGTGTTGATTTATTGATGATATCCATTGTGACAGGTTGAGTTGGTAATTTTAATTTCTATTTCTCTGATGATTAGTGACATTGAACATATTTTCATATGTCTGTTGGCTGTCCGTATGTTTTCTCTGGAGAAGTGTCTATTCAGGACTTCTGCGCATTTTAAAAATTGGATTGTTTATTTGTTTTTGGTGTTGAGTTGCATGATTTCTTTATAAATTTTGGATGTTGACCCCTTATCACATGTATTATTGGTGAATATCTTCCCCAATTCAACAAGGTGTCTTTTTGTTTTGTTGATGTTTTTCTTTGTTGTGCAAAAACTCTTTAGTTTGATGCAGTCCCATTTGTTTATTTTTTCTTTTGTTTCCCTTGCCTGAGGAGATATGTCAGGAAAAATATTGCTAGGGAAAATATTGCTAAGTAAAATACCAGAGAATTTACTGCCTATATTTTCTTTTAGGAGTTTTATGATTTTGACTGTTACATTTAAGTTTTTAATCCATTTTGAATTTTTTTTTTTTGTTTACGGTGAAAGAAGGTGGTCTAGTTTCATTTTATGCATGTTACCTGTCCAATTTTCCCAACACTATTTATTGAATAGGCTGTCTTTATGTCATTGTGTGTTCTTGCCTCCTTTGTCATACATTAATTGACCATAAAGACAGTGGGTTTATTTCTGGGCTCTATATTCTATTCCTTTGACCTGTGTGTCTATTTTCATGCCAGTACCATGCTATTTTGACTACTATAGCCTTGTAATATAGTTTGATAGCAGGTAGCATGATACCACTAACTTTGTTGTTTTTTTTTAAATATTTTATTTATTTATTTTTAGACAGAGGGAAAAGGAGGGAGAAAGAGAGGTAGAGAAACATCAATGTGTGGTTGCCTCTTGTGCTCCCCACACTGGGGAACCTGGCCTGCAATTCAGGCATGATCCCTGACTGGGAATTGAACCAGCGACCCTCTGCTTTGCAGTCTGAAACTCAATCCACTGAGCCACACCAGCCAGGGCTAACTTTGTTCTTTTCTTCTAAATTTTGCTGTTGCTCTTGAGGGTCTTTTGTAATTCCACATACATTTTTAGATTATTTATTCAGGTTCTGTGATAAATCGCATTGGTATTTTGATAGGAATTGCATCAAATCTATACATTGCTTTGGGTAGTATGAACATTTTAATAATGTTAATTCTTTCTATTATATTATATATTATATATTCTTCCATTTACTTATATCTTCTTCAATTTCTTTCTTTAGTGTCTTACAATTTATCAAGTATACACCTTTTACTTCCTTGGTTAAATGTATTTCTAGGTATTTTTTGATGTAATTGTATGGGATTATTTTCTTGGTTTCCCTATCTGATAATTCACTATTGGCATATAAAAATGCAATTGAGCGCTGGCTGGTATAGCTCGGTGGATTGAGCATGGACCTGTGAACCAAAGGGTTGCTGGTTTGATTCCCAGTCAGGACACATGCCTGGGTTGCGGGCTGGGTCCCTGGTGGGGAATGCATGAGAGGCAACCACACATTGATATTTCTCTCCCTCTCTTTCTCCTTCCATTCCCCTCTCTCTAAAAATAAATAAATAAAACCTGTAAATCTAAATTTCACCCTTAACAGGAACCTAAACAACAAAACAAAGATGCAAGCAAAATATATCCAAAGACATTGAAATAGAAAACAGGCTGACACAGACCAGAGGGGAGAGGGGAGGGCATTTCAGGGGAAAAAGGGAAGGGATAACAGGAACAAATATAAAGGACACGTGGACAAAAACTAAGGGGGGTGGAAATGGGTGGGAGGTGGGGAGCACTGTGAGGGGTGGGCTGGGATAGGTGTAAAAGACAGAAAACTGTACTTGAACAATAATTAAAATATAAAAAAAAGATAGCACCTAAATTTAAAAAAATTAGATTTAGATTTAAATCTTACTTTAAATCTAAAAAGTAAAAAAAAATTTAAATGCAACGAATTTCTGGCAATGATCAAAATGCTTTCTGTATTCATGATTCTGTTTCTGTACTTCTTGTTTGCTTAGTTTGTTTTTTAGATTCAGTTGTTGACAGGTATGTATTTATTGCCATTTTATTGTTCATAGTTTTGGTGTTCTTTTTGTTAAATAAGTTCCTTTAACATTTCATATAATATTGGTTTGGTGATGATGGACTTTTTTAGTTTTTTCTTGTCTGGACAGCTCTTTATCTGCCCTTTGATTCTAAATGATATCTTTGCTGGGTAGAGCAATCTTGGCTGTAGGCCCCTGCTTTTCATGACTTTGAATATTTCTTGCCAATCCCTTCTATTCTGCAAAGTTGAGAAATCAGCTGACAGTCTTATGGGAACTCCACAGTAGGTAACTAACTGCTTTTCTCTTGCTGCCTCTAAGATTTTCTTTTTATCTTTAACCTTTGGCATTTCAATTCTGATGCATCTTGGTGTGGGACTCTTTGCATCCATCATAATTGGAACTCTCTGTGCTTCCTAGACTTGTGTATCTATTTTCTTCACCAAATTAGGGAAGTTTTCTTTCATTATTTTTTCAAATAGATTTCCAGTTTCTTGCTGTTTCTCTTCTGCTTCTGGCCCCCCTATGATGTGAATGTTGGACCTCTTGAAATTGTCTCAGAGGCTGCTTACACTATGACAGATGGGAGGGAGAAGGGGGAGAATGGGTGAAGAGGTGAGGGGATTAAGAAGTACAAATAGGTATTTACAGAATAGCCATGGGGACATAAAGTACAGTATAGGAATGAAATAGCCAAAAAACTTATATGCATGACCCACGGACATCTACAATAGTGGGGATGGCCTGAGGGAGTGGGGTTGTTGAGTGGAGGGGGGCAAAGGGGGAAAAATGGGACAACTGTAATAGCATAATAAATAATGTAATTATAAAAACTATAACCAATTTCTGAAAACTTACTGTGTATCCTATTTTATTGAATTCAGTTATTAGTTCTAGCAGAGGGTTTTTTTTTAATGGAGTCTTTAGGATTCTCTTTCTGTAGTAAGTATCATGTCATCTGTGAATGATGACAGTTTTACTTTTTCCTTTCCAATTTGGGTGCCCTCAATTTCTTCTTGTTGTTTGATTGCTGCTGCTAGGACTTCCAACACTGTGTTAAATAAGAGTGTGGAAGTGGACATTCCTATTTGGTTCCTGATCTTAGTTTTAGTTTTATCCTGTTGAGTATGATGTTCGCTGTGGGCTTATCATATATAAACCTTTACTATTATTTAGGTGTGTTTCCACTATTCCCGTCTTGCTGAGAGTTTTTATAAATGGGTGCTGAATTTTTTCAAATGCTTTTTCTGCATCTATTGATATGCTAATATAGTTTTTGTCCTTCATTTTGTTTATGTGGTATACTGTATTTAGTAATTTTTGGATATTATACCAACCTTGCATCTCAGAAATAAATTTCACTCGACTGGGGTATATGATCTTTTTAATATATTGCTGGATTCACTTTGCTGTTTTGTTGAGTATTTTAGCATCTGTGTTCATCACGTATACTGGCCTATAATTTTCTTTCTTTGTAGTGTTTTTATCTACTTTTTAGATTAGGATAATGCTGGCTTTGTAGAAAGAGCTTGGGAGTCTTCCCTCCTATTGAATTTTTTGGAACAGTTTGAGAAGGATGGGTGTGAGTCCTTCTTTGAATGTTTTGTAAAATTCACCTCTGCAGTCATGTGGCTCAGGACTTTTGTTTGCTGTGAGTTTTACTTCAATTTCATTGGTTGTAATTGGTCTGCTCAAATTATCTGTCTCATATTAATTCAATCTTGGAAGATTGTATTGTTTCTAGGAATTTATCCATTTCTTCTAGATTGTTCAAATTTGTTGGCATATAGTTGTTAGTAACATTTTTATAATTATTTACATTTCTGTGGTGTCAATTGTTATTTCTCATTTTCACTTCTGATTTTATTTTCGGGGGTCATGTCTCTTTTTTTGTTCTGAGTCTGGTTAAAGGTTTTTCAATGTCATTTATTTTTTCAAACAACCAGCACTTGGTTTTATTGATATCCTGTGTTTTTTAAAGACTCTATTTTGTTTATTTCCTCTCTCATCTTAGCTATTTCCTTTATTGTACTCATTTTGGGCTTTGTTTGTTGTGCTTTTTCTAGTTCCCATAGGTGTAAGTTAAGCTTGTTTATTTGAGATTTTTCTTGTTCCTTGAGATACATCTGTATTGCTATGAATTCCTCTCTTAGGAGTGCTTTTGCTGTGCCCCATAGATTTTGGGTCATTTTGTTTTCATTTTCTTTTGTCTTAAGGTATCTTTTGACTTCTTTCTTGATCCCACTGTTAACCCATTAATTGTCAGGGACATGTGATTTAGCTTCCATGTGCTTGTGTGTTTTTCAGTTTTCTTCTTGTAACTGTTTTTTTTGTTGTTGTTGTTATTATTTACTTTTGAGAGAGCGGGAGGGAGAAAGAGAAATACTGATATGTGAGAGAGAAACATTGATTGGTTGCCTCACACATGTCCCCAACTGGGGACTTGCCCCACAACCTAGCATGGGCCCTGACTGTGAATTGAACTGGTAACATTTTGGTTCACAGGCAGTGCTCAGCTCACCGAGCCACAACAGCCACAGCATAGTTGACTTTTAATTTCATACCATTGTGGTCAAAGAACATGCTTGATAAGATTTCAGTCTTCTTAGGTTATTGAGACTTGTTTTGTGGCCCAACATATGGTCTATCCTGGAAAGTGTTCCATGTGCACTCAGAAAGAATGTATATTCTGCTGATTTTGGGTAAAGTGCTCCAAAAGTAGAAATTAATTCCACCTGATCTAGTGTTATCACTTAAAGCCAATGTTTCCTTTTTGATTTTCTGCCAGAAACCTGGCCTTTAACAGCACCAGCAAAGGCAGCATGTTGCAGTGAAAATAACCTTCATGAAATCAGACAAGCTGCCAATCTTCTTGATCCCTACATTCTAATGCCTTTCTTAGGGCTCTATAACTGAAAGTGGCCCTGCGCAGAAAAGGACCGGCCCAACACTTGGTACTAAAGAGGTGCTGAGCTAAGATTGGTTCCCCTTTGGTTCCCTTAAGCTGAAGCTGTCCAAAAGTAGAATTAGATTGCTGTCCATTGGTTTCTCTCAACTCTTCACCTCCACCGCCATCAATGTCCCTGTCCCCAGTGACTATAGTGTATAACTCACATGTCCTCTCCTGGGTGTGCAGAGCACTTCTGGGGGTACCCATAGTGAATTCGAGTGTGTCATCTGCCAGCCCCAGCAATCATCCACTGCTCCACTCAGGTGAGATTCTGCTCTGCCCACTTGTCTCCAACCCCACAGACCACACCCATTTCCAATGCTGAGCTTTAGTTCATGCTGCTCCCATAACCAGAAAAGTTCTCATTTTTCTTGGAGGGTTCCAATTCTAAATATTCACCAGACTAACTTCATATACCATAGTCAGTTATCACATGCTTGGGATTCAAACCTCAGTCTCTGATCTCCAGGAAGTTAGGATCTAGTCAAGGAAAACAGACACACTGTAAATAAATAACTTGGAGAGCTGTGGGTTTTACAGACTCAGACTACAACACAGCTAGCTTAGAGTCTCTGTTCTCCTCACCACTTGCTATGAGCCTTTTGCCAAATTAGCCTGTTGCCCTGACCAGTATAGCTCAGTTGGTTGGGTGCTGTCCTGCAAAGCAGAAGGTTGCTGGTCAGTCAGGGCACATGCCTGGGTTGCAATTTCAGTCCCAGGATGGTATGTATACAAGGTAACCAACTGATATTTCTCTCTCACACTGATATTTCTCTCACTCTCTTCTCATCTCTAAAACAAACAAACAAACAAACAAACAAACAAGCAAATAAATATCTTTGGGTACTATTTAATTAAAAATAAAAGGCCTGGCTGGTGTGGCTCAGTGGATTGAGTGCTGGCCTATGAACCAAAAAGTCTCTGGTTCGATTCCCAGTCAGAGAACATGCCTGGGTTGTGGACCAGGTCTCTAGTAGGTGGCATGTGAGAGGTGAACCACACATTGGTATTTCTCTCCCTCTCTTTCTCTCTTCTTTCTTTCTCTATAAAAATAAATAAATACATAAATCTTTAAAAAAAGAGCCTCTCATCCTAAAAATGGAAATATTAATAGTATCTAATTCATAGGATTGTTATAAAAACTAAATAAGGAAATGTGTGTAAAGGCCTTATACAGTGTCTAGAACACATGAAATCATTTGAGAACTCAAAAAATGGTAGCCAAAAGCCTGTGTGTAGCATGAAGGGGGTCAGTACATTCAGGGGCACTTTTTAAAAAGGATTTTATTTATTTATTTTTAGAGAGAGGGGAAAGCAGGGAGAAAGAGAGGACAATAAACTGATTGGTTTCCTCTCACATGCCTTCTGGAGACCTGGCCCACAACCTAGGCACTTGTCCTGACCGGGAATCAAACTGGTGACTTTTTGGTCCACAGGTCAGCATTCATTCCATCGAGCCACACTAACCAGAGTCTGGATGCACTTTTATTCATACTCTCACCAACACTGAATGCAGCTGACTCTCTGTAACACCTTAAATACTGAGAGATCAGTGGGACACAACCGGCAAGTGGAAAGAGGGTCCAAGAAGGGGAAGCACCATGTTTGTCTCAAACTGTAGGTCAGACTGTTTCTCTCTTCATAGCTTTCACTGCTCTGTGAACAAGGCCACACTCACCCATGAGACAAGAATGGGAATTTGGGGCTCTGTGTCTGGGCTCATCATAGGACAACAGGGGGCCTTTGAGAGTCTTATCTAAATCA
>PVKM010038943.1:0-13985 GCA_004027735.1 Carollia perspicillata | reverse complement strand
TAAGCAGAGTCTTCGTCATTACAATGGCAGTAAGTGTGCAATGGGGAAAGAGAGAAGAAACGAGAGCCAGGCAAGGGAAGTTCTAGTTACAGAGTGGCAGAGGGCCCTAAAGATGACCTCGTGCTGTGGGTATCAAACATGCTGCCCTCAGGACCCTTTTACATTCTTAAAATGTCTTGTTTACTTGGAGTCTATCGACTTTGACCGTGTTAGAAATCACAATAGCAAAACATTGAAAATATTTATTCATTCACAGATAATGCCGATAGCCATGGCTGGTGTGGCTCAGTCGGTTGGAGTGCCATCCCGTGCACTGAAAGGTTGGGTGGGGGTTCGAATCCTGGTCAGGGCACATACCTGGGGCGGGGGTTAGAGCCCCTTTGGAGTGCACATGGGGGGCAGCCGATCGATGTTTCTGTCTTACGTTGACGTTTCTCTCTCTCTCTCTCAAAAATCAATAAGCATTAAAAAATAATGACAATAAAACCTATCACATGTTCACAGGAATAACATTTTTAAATGAAAAAGTAAATCCATGTTCTAAAACAAGAAAATATTAGTGCGAAGTATGGCATCGTTTACATTTTTGTAATTCCCCTTAAAGCGTGGCTCAGCAGAAATCGGGGTTCTCATAACTGCCCCTGAATTCTGGCCTTTGCCACCTCACATGTCACAGAGCCTCTGGAAAATGCCACTGTACCCCTTGTGAGAGAGCAAGGGAGAAGAAGGCAAATGCCGCCCACGAAAGTCGTTCGGACCTCACGGACCCGCAGACCGAGGCTCAGGGCCCCCTGGGGCTCCTGGCGCGAACGTACTTCGAGAACCGCTGCTCTGACGTACCCAGTCTCCTCGCTTTCGGATGAGAGAACGGAGGTGCCCCGTGCGACAGCGTGGGTTTCCGAGGTGCCTCCGCTGGTCAGCAGAGTGGACTGAGGACCAGGCCCGTGACTTCTTCTCTTTATAGCCCAGGGACCTCTCCCCAGCGTAATGTTTATCTGTGGCTTGATTTTTAAACACCAAGCAAATGCCCCTGCATTTACGTGTGCTCCTAATGAAGTCTCAACTTGTGAAATAAATATGGTCCCCGCTGGATGGCCAGGCACAGCCGAAGGGAGGCGGCGCGGCCCAGGGGCACGGCTGTGAATGGTGTGCTTGTCCCCCCAGTTCCCAGGGCGGTGGCTTGCACACTGCTCCTTTGTGCTCTCTGAAAGGCTGTGTGTTTCAGGGAAAGCCGTGACACACTGACGGGGGTAATTACAATTACGGGGAGCGTTCCCTTTGATGAGCGGAACAAAGGTGATTGAAATTCAGCTTCCAGCTCCTGACCAGAGCAGCAGGTATGAGGCTGGCTGGGCCGCAGGTCACAGTCAAAAACGAACATCCCACCTTCTGAACAGGCGAATTTGACACCCCGTGGCCTCCAGCCCCAGAAGGCACCAAGACGGCTTAGTTACAGCCAGCTAGCGTGACCAGGACAACCCCTCTGATTCGGGGACCGGAGGGACAGAGCTGCCAGGGGTCACCAACAGCCTTTGGCTTCTCTTCCAGGAAGGAACAGAATACGCTTAGAGTGAGTGTGGTCTGAGCAAACAGCACCTTCGCCCCGCTCCCCAGGTGTCGTAGGTGTTAGTCACCGGGATGGTATCAAGATGTAGAAAGTTCTGACAGGGTCTGGAGTGAGTCACTTGTCCCCATCAAAGGCCGAAGTGACAAAGGGAAACACAGTAGGAGAATCAGCATGGCTCGTTCACGTCACTCAATGAGCCTGGCGGGAGTTGAGCTAAAAGCCTTCAGCACAGGGAAGGCAGTGTCGGGGCTGCGGGGCCCAGGCACGGGCGGGCACCTCGAAGCCCTGAAGCCCCTGCCCGGGGCTTGTTCTGGTAGTCCTCTGCTCACACGCCAGTCCTTCGGGGTGGTCCCTGGGGGGGTGTACAAATGCAAAGCCAGTGGGGGGTGGGCAGGGGACCGGAGGGAGGGAGTGGGGACAAGGCCGAGGGGCTTCTGGCCAGTGGAAGAGGGGAGGGGACGTCATTGCTGGAGAAGGGACCAGGTTGCTCCTGGAAATAGGGAGGCCAGCTCCGGAGTGGCTAATGTTTATTCTTTGAACAAACAGCTTTAACTGCTTTAACGAAGAACACCTATTTTAAGGTTTTAGTTCCTTATTTTGGGATATTTTTTAAAAATAATATGCCCTGGCTGCTGTGGCTCAGTGGACCGAGGGTCAGCCTGTGAACCAAAATAATACTTATTAAACACTTACAATATGACAAGCGTTTATTGAGATAGTTGAGATACATATTAATGAATAAATCCAGACATTTTCGATATCATAAAGTCATCGGGTTGACAAGGCTCAATGGCCATTGGAAATTTGAATTATTAAATATTGACCATGTTTCTTAAAACTCTGGAGTAAGTTTAAGAGGTTTAATATACTATATTCTATAAAATGAAAAATTTGTTTTCATGTCTCTGTTTTCAAATTTTCAACTCTAATTGATTTTGGTTATTGAGCAATACTGTAATTAAGCATACATGGAAAACTTGGGGCCTGTACACACTGTCTCATGATAAGGCTCAATACAAATGCCAACTTAAAAGTCATTGCTTTAAAAGCTAGAGAAATTATATAGACAGAAGTTAGAATATGCAAATAATTTTACACCATATTGAATGCTAACATGAAATCATTTAAAAGGACTGTAGGCTTATTTCTATTGAAATGACAGTTGGACACCCTTACATCTCTCAGAATAAGAATTCGACCTTCTTTTTAGTGACCTTCACTTGTCTGGTATCGGGTGTGACTCGGAGCGTTCAGTAGTCCGATGCACTGGATTTAGGCTCTCTGCACCGGGTCAGTATTGTGGATGTGTGTAAGATGGGAAGCTTTGCTGCTGATGCCAACTTACCAAGCTCCCGTCCGTCTCCCCACGTGTCTGAGGACCTGGACCCCTTCCTCAGTTTGCTGCATTCGTAAGATCGCGCTCGCTCTGCGGGCGTCAGACTCACTGGGTTTCTCCTGCTGGTGCAATACGGTAAGTGAGAAAGTACAGGCTCCTCCGCGGCGCACATTCCTGACCTCCTTCACGTCGATTCCCTCCGCAGGTAGTAGGTGCTCAATAAACAGGAACAGATGGCAGAGGAAAAGCAAAACTTGTTACGAGGCCATTAAACCATACATTTTATGAGAAAGTCCCCGTCTTGAGAGAGAACACTGTTTTTAAATGGTCGCTTGGTGGTGGTCTCAGACCTACCAGGGCACGCAGGAGTTTCAGGAGGAGCCTAAAGAAAGTCAGGCAGCCGAGCTGCCTGCAGACATGGAGGCTGAAAGCCAGCAGGGCTCACCGACTCAGCCAGGCCCCCTCAGAAGGTCCCAGAAATGCCCTGGAGGCTCCGTCGCCCAGCCTCCAGGGCGCCGGTGGTCACAGAACCGCGCAGCTTTCGGTAGTGTGGAAGCAAATTTCTGGGCTCCTGCCGGGTGGAGCTGCTCCTGCCAGGGGGTCACGTCAGCAAAGCAGAGCCGCTGCCTGACTCGCACGACCCTGTCTGCACACGCCGTGCCTGACCGGAGAACCCCGGTCTATCCAGGCAGGCAGCCCCAGACGCAGGCCAACCCCTAGCTCTGCACTTACTTCCTGTTTTTTTATTCTTTATTTTTTAATCCTCACCTGAAGACACGTTTAGTGATATTAGAGAGAGAGGAAGGATGGGGGTGGGGAGGAACATCGACAGACCGGGATCAAACCTGTCACCGAGGCATGTGTCCTGATGGGGGTGGAACCTGCAACGTTTTGCTGCGTGGGGCGATGCCCAGCTCACCAAGCCGCCCGGCCGGGCCCCGGTTTTTCATTTTTAATCCTGGAAAAGCTTCCTGCCTTCTCCCCCGTTTTGCTGCTCTCCGAACGGCAATTGTCTGCTTCCTGAGGTGTTAAATGGCGTTTATATCATCTAAATTGTCTTTTTTAATAATTTTTAACTGTATCCTTGGGGCCTGTTAAAAGATAAACCGAGGCACGTAAAATTTTTAAGGGTTTATTTGAGTAAAAATTCATTAGAGTTTGGCAGCACCAAACCAGAAGGGTCAGGGGTGCCCCCGACAGGCCCCCAGGGAAGCGACTGTTCCAGAGAAAGTGCAGAAGCAGCGGAAGGAGCCTACTGATTGGCTGTCACTGAAAGCCTAGTTGGCCGTTTGTCATTGGTCGTCCGTAGCATTTTGACTTCCTGACCTTGAGGTATTTATAGGCTCGGAGTTTGGTTTGCTGACGTAGGCCACCAGGACAGGAAGGTCACCTCAGTCTACTGTCCTTCTTGTTTAATTAATTTAATAGGCCGAAGGCTCCCAAATTTGGAATTAGAGACCTATTCAAATTTAATTGTAGAACCCCAACCTTAAAAGAAATAGTTGGCCAAATACCACCCACATTTGAACAAATATACAGTATGCAGGTATATTTTTACTGCTGGCTATTTTAGTGTGTTTTATACCAGTGTGTAACTCAATTCAGTGTCAACCTAGTAGAAATGAAGTGCTCACACTACACAAAGCGTGTGTTCTGTGTTGGATGTACTTTGAAGGCCGCCAGACAGCACAAGTCCCGACGTGGGTCAGGTCTGGGCTCTGCTGTTCCCTAGCTGTGTGACCTTCACTAGGTGCCGAGCCTCTCTGGGCCTCATCTGTAACGGGGATCACAGCACATGCCATAGAGATGTTGTGAGGGTGAGTGGCCACCTAGGCATTCTATCTGTCTGTCTGTCTGTCTGTCTAGTGTCTATCTCACCATCTATTGACCAGGCTGCATACACAATGTTTTGGCACAGTTGGTGCTAGAAACATAAACTCTACCATTGGCCACACCACATCCCCAAATAATTGCATCCTATGCTTTTGTGTAAAGTCGGATTGTTCACTTCCCTGCTAGGAGAACCTGGTAGAAGGCGAGAGTTTAGGAACTTCGTACAACGTAGTAACAGTGGGAAACTGGGGAGAAACAGAGGCATCATTTGCTTGCCTTCATTCTGTCCCGCTGCTTTGCTGTGGAATGGAAGTGACTTTTCAAAGTTCAGTTTTATTATATGGGACAATGGACTGAATAACCTCCTCTGGTAAGTGAGAGCGGGTAGCCCTGTCTGTGAGTCGCCGGAGAAGCGCACATCCTGTTTCTCGCTCTGTAAGATGAAACTCCTGTTCCGAACCTCCCTCTAGGGCCGCGCGGGGCATCAGAGGCAACGTTCGCTCAGAGCCAGGCGGGAGCCAATGCTTGCAGCGAAGCCCCTTCTTCCTTCTCCGAAGGCCTTCCGTAGGTTGTGTCGATGCAGGCAGATCTCCTCTTATCGCTACGCTTTGCTTTACTGGGCTTCCCGGACACCACATTTTTTACACATTGAAGGTGAGACCCTCCCCCAGCCAAAAGGTTACGACTGGCTGAAGGCTCAGACGATGGTGAGTGTTTTTTAGGAATAAAGTACTTTTTAACTAAGGTAGGCACATTGTTTTTTTTAGACATAACGCAATTGCCCACTAAATAAACTACAGTATAGTGTCCACATAATATTTATGTGCACGGGGAAACCAAAATACTCATGTGACTCACTCCATTGCAACATCCGCCTTACTGCCGTGATGTGGAGCCCAACCACCCGCAAAAGCTCGGAAGTTTGCCTGGCGAACAATGACTTTGACTTAAGTGGACCCTGATGCCTGGTGAACGGTGAGCGATTTTTCTGGCAGGCCCGACGTGAAAATACATTGCAGCCCCGAAAGCCCTCCCCTTCCATAAGGACTCGATCGGCACAACAGTTCTGAGAGGGGGTGCTCTCTTTTGCCTGGACAGAACGGCATTCGACCAAGGCACACAAATCTGGAATGCCAAATTAATCCCGTACGTTGAAAACGCCTCTAGCTGTGATTTCAAGACTTAAAACTGGAGACCAGACTCCTGCAGCCATTCGGGTTCAGTAAAGCTGAGATTCTGGGCGACGGTTTCTCTTTCTGGCCCGGATCCCTTCTCCACGTCTCAGTCTCGGCGTCATCTTACAAGGAAGGCCCCGCCGACCTCAGGCCGGGTTCTGTTCGGAGCACAGTGACCCAGGAAGGCTTGGGGAGGCGGCGTGATGGAACAGATGCCCAGGGCATGCTTCAGTAGCAGAAGGGAACTTTTGCAAAGTTCAAGCTGAGCCCCACAACTCTCTCCGCCCCCCCCCCCCCCGCCTCCAACATCGGTGCCACAGAGACTTTCTGCGTGCCTTGTCACGGCTCCTGCAGGCAGGTTCATCACTGCCGGTTTTTCCGCAGGTGGATGAGGGATGCTGCCTGACAGGCCGCCGTCGCACAGAGCTCTGGCTTCTGCTACTCTCCAGCGCCTCACTTCTGGTTACCACAAGAGTGGCCCGAGCGATAGAGAATTTTATAAAAATTGATTGGAGCCAAACAGAGGACACGCCTGGCAGCAAGATCTCCACAGGCTGAGCAAAACGCTTCCTAGAATGATAGTTTGCCACTTGTTTTGTGCACGTGCAGCGAAGGGGGGAACATAAGGAAGGTTACGAGAAGGTGGGAGAAAGCAAGGCCAGGGCGAGGTTATAGGATGGTCAACAAAACGTGCTCTCTGGAGGTAGCTCTGCTTCTGCGAGGTCTGAGAAGAGGCCTTTGAAAGGTGCGTTAACCTAGAGGCACAGACAGAGTGAACAGGGGCTGATTAATGCAAAGATACACCTTTTGTTACAGAAGCTGCATGCCTGGGGTGTGACTACTCACCATGACCTGCCCAGTTAGGAATTTACGATCAGATCGCCCTGCGAGGTTACTGTCCACAGAACCCCTCTCGTGTCCACGGACAAGGCCAGGTTATGGGGTTCAGGAAGGCAGGTCCGAAACCCAGCACTTCGAAGAGCGCTTCCTTCCTGATGGGCGACGTTCATCCGGACCGGTTACAGGGAAGGGGCCAGCCCCGTGACTCTGTTCGCTTCACTGTAGACAAGCGCCCCGATTTTCTCTTTGGAATTCATCTGCCCGTACACTCACCACAGAAAACTGGGGCTTAACGACGGCCTCCCGAGTAGATAGCAGAGGCCGTAGAGGCGGGGGCTGGGCTGGAGGCGGTGGATCAGGGCAGCACAGGGTGCAGGCTTGCATTCCAGAAACACCTTCCCGGCCATGTGGAGAACGGATGAGGCGGGAAGCCCGAGAGCATGAAGTGCAGTTAGGAGAGGGCTAACGGGCCAGGGCGGCCGAGGTGGGACGCAGCCCCGCCGCGCCCGTGTCCGGGGCAGGCTCTGTGCTGTGGAAGTTCGTGGGAAGAAGCCACTGGCTGAGAAGCAGCAGACCACAGCCCAGGTGAAGGCACAGCTGAAAACGGAGGCCGAAGTCTCCCAAACAGCTGAAACCACGGAAATGGATGAAGAGGCTCCACCTCTTCCAGGTGTCCCCTGGGGCGCCGGCTCATCGCGGTTTCCAGTTCCTCGTCCTACTGCTCTGCAGGGGGGGAGGATCGTTCCTCCGCAAGTCAAACACGGAGTCGCCCCAGGAACTGGCGACTCTGCTCCCAGCTGTGCACGCGAGAGACACGAGCGTGTGCCTGCAGAGACTGGCACCTGGGTCGTCACCGTCAGAAGGCTGGTGCAGCCCAGACGTCTGGAAACAGATGAATGTGCAAAGGAGTGGAGTTGAGTCGTATGCACACAGCGGAACACCATCGGCCATAAAAAGGCAATCGAGAGCTACAGCCTGGGTGAACCCCGAAAACCCCGTGCTGGGGGAAAGAAGCCAGTCACGAAAGACCAGACACGGTAGGACTGCACCTACGTGAAGTATCCAGAACAGGCAAGTCCATGGATTCAGAGGGTAGATTCGTGGTTGCGCGGGGCTGGGGTGACTGCAGGGATAATGGGGTGATAGCTAATGAGAATGGGGTTTCTTTTGAGGTGATAAAGTACTGTTTTTTAAGAAAGCGAGACACAAAAGGGGCACATAGTGTATGATTCCATTCCTATGAAATGCCTAAAAGAGGAAAACCCACAGAGGCAGAGAGTGGATCAGTGGTACTGGGGGGGGGGAGGGGGAGCAATGGGTACCGGGTATTTTCCAGGGGTGAGAAGACTTGCGACGAGACGAGGGCGTTCCCGCACAGCATGCCGCGGAACCGTGGGCTTTAAGAGGGCTAATTGTGTGTTATGTGGACTTCGCCTCCATTCCAAACGCCACGAAAAGAACCCGTGGCACGCGATGAGCGTGCAGGGACCGACCACCACTGTTGTCCCTTGTCCTCAGGGCCGCCGGCCACGCCGCCATTCCTTCACCCCGCTGCTGGCGGGCCCGGCCAGGCCTGCTGGAGGCCCCCTCGCTCTCGGAAGCCCCACAGCTGGTCCCATCGCGTGTACTGAAACGCATCCACGTCACCTCTTAAATAGCTTTTTCGGGTGTAGAATAACGTGATAGGATTTTTCCAAAAATAACACTGCGTTCGAAATTCCCTGGCTACCAGGAGCTGATTCCATCTGTTGTGCCCACTGGAGAGGCCTGAATTCTGGTGAGTGGGGGGGACCGAGCCCCCAGAGTGCTTGCTAACATAGTGCCACTTGCACGTATTCAGAATCCAACCGTGGGTGAGTCGACACAGCATTATAGTTCGTACGTACTTCGTGAAACAGTTTCGATATCGCATTTTCCTCCCTCGTCCAGACTTGTAAACATTTTCGTAAGCCCCTCAAAATGTTACAAGCTGAAAGCAACAGTGGATACATCAGCCCCACAGCACGTGTGGTCTGGTTTCTGTTGTACTGTTTGCAAATAATCTCAACAGAAGACAGAGTCCAAGTGGCCGTTTTCCAGGTTTAAAGCCAAGCTGAGATATTCTCCCCATATCCAGGGTGTGGCCCGGGTGTGGCCCGTGTTACCGCGTGGGCGGAAGCTCGCAGGGGAGTGGGGAGGGTCCTGGTGGAATGATTCAGGCGAAGTGCAGGCAACAGGCCGAGAGGCTGAGGCAGGACTCTCACAGGTGTCTGGGAGCATAAACAATCCCAGACACTGTCTAATAAACAGTGGAATCATCTGAAGTTTATTTAAATGGATTTTTCTGAGAAGATCCTGCGATTACCAATAAAGTTAGTAACTTCTGTTGTTCTGGACCAGGGTTTCTTAGAATAACAAGGCCACGGATGAGCACAGTGGGAAGGCGCAGTCACGTGAAAGAAGGCGGCTCGAGCGTGAAGTCACGTCGACGTAGACAGGAAACTGTGGGTGTAGATGGCTTCTGCTCCCGAAGGTGACCGGAGACCACGTCACAGAGAATTTAAATACTGTTTGCAGGAATTTGGACTTCATTTGGGTGAAAAAGTCACAGCTGGAGCTTGTATTGGAACATGAACTTGGCAGCAGATCAAAGACCTAGGGGCCAGAGAGGTAGATGTTGAAATAGTGCCGGTGAGAGAGGGGATGAGGACTTCGACTGGAGAGATTGTGCCATTTACTGCCCACGCGTTCACTCGCCCAGACAGCACTCTGCTGGGTGTCATCTGAATGGCGGGCACTGTTCTCCATGCTGGGACACTCGGGGACCTGTACAGGCCAGGGCCTGTTTGTGTGATGCTTACCTAAAGCTCACGCCGTGCACACGTGTAGGATGAGTGACCTCATGCCTCTGCCCAAAAGCCGCTGAGTCCACGACTCGGACTGTCTTCCTCTCGTCAGCCTCCAGTTTGAAGTCCTCTATGTTAGTGTCCTAGGGCGGCCCTAACAAGTGACCACGAACTTAGTGGCTGAAAGTGACACAGTCTGTTCTCTTACAGTGCTGGAGGCTGGAAGTCATGGCAGCAAGGTGTTAGCAGGGCTGCATTCCTCGTGGAGTCTCGAGGGAAGAATCTGTTTCTTGGCCTCTTCAGTGTCCATGGGCCCTTGCATTCCTTGGCTAATGGCCTTGCCTCTGTCTTCAAGGTATAGCCTCACGCATAGCATCTTGTAATCCACGCCCCCAATTCTCTCTGACCTCAGCTTCCATCCTGATGTATCTTTTTCTGAGTCAGACACCCCTGCCTCCCTCTTACAAAGATTCTTGTGCTCATAAGGTCCACCTGGATAATCCACGATAATCTCCCTGTCTCAAAGTCCTTCACTTAATCACACTTACAAAGTCTCTTCACAAGTCAGGGGTCTCAGACTTGGACGTCCACAGGGGGGCATTGTCTTCCACACACGCTCTCCAGGACTAGGTCTCTCTCTTCTTCTCCGTGATCCCTTTCCCCCTCTATCCCCCCATGGAAGTTTCCCCTCCAACCAGGCTGGTTTTCTCTCCATCTCACCCCATGCTCCAACTGGCTTCCAGAATTCTCTCATGATATCCTGACCCCTCTCTCGACTCTTTCAAACTCTCACCATCTTTGAGGGCCTCTCAAAGCCCACCTCCTCTGGGAAGCCCTTGAAGACTGCAGCTCACTGCGCCCTCCGAACCAGACACTTCTCATTCACTGTAAACAGAATAAGATCCTGTCAGCCTTCTTGTGTTTCTGTCTTCTCTTTTTGAGGGCAGAGCCTGAGCCGCGGCCATGGCCGTTTGAATCAAATACATTTAAGAGCAACGCATTATTTTTACCTAGACCGCAAAGAGCGATGAGAAATTCATACAATGTCCGTAACCAAATAAGTGAAGCCACGTAGAGTGGAAACCGTGAGCAGCAGCCTGGTCCCTCGTTGAGCAGAATGGACCGGAACGAGATGAGGTCTGCCAGGGGGGTTGGGACGAGCACTCAGAAAGGAGCCCCTAGTCCCGGAGCTCCGAGTCACTGAATTACAAGGGTGGGCTGTGGAGTGTCATGCGCATCTTCCTCTAGGATCAGGGCGCAGACCTGCCCCCCCGGATGCAGCCATGCCTGGAAGCAGGGAACGCGAACCGGATGGCCCTTTCAGCTTCCTTTTGCTCTGGGAGTCTGAAGTGAACTGGGTCTGGGGCGAGGATCCCTGCATCCTTCTCGTGCTGCTTCTCTTCCTCTTCCCAGCTGCAGTCCTTGGGGACCGATTTTCAGCTTCACGCCTGATCAGGAAAATGCCCCAAAGTAAGTTCTCGAAAGCACCCAGCTCAGTGGTATCTATCTGTACTTCCCAGAAACTAGATGCATAGTCAGGATACTAAATGCTAACAAACGATCTTCATATCTCAGTGTCCTGTCAGAAAGCTTTGTTTCTCCCTCCTTCGCAGTCTGATGCAGCCTGGGCAGTTCCCTTGGCCTCTCCTCTAAGTGATAACTCAGGGGTCCAGTCTTCGTATCCTGTGAAGCCACCGTCTTCACATCCAACCTTCAGAACCACAGTGGAAGAGGTAGAAAGCACACCAAAGACTCCATAGGGAGCTTTAGGGCCAAGCCCACCAGTAGCTTCCATCCCTTCTGCCCATTTTCCATCAGCCTGGACCCAGTGAAATGGCCAGCTAACTGCAAGGGAGGCTGGGAAATACATCCTCGTGTGTGCCCGGCAGGGGACATGAGACTGTGAATGTCTTGCTTTGCCCATCTCGGCTGCAACATGTTCAGACGTACCAACCTTCGCTGGTGGCCTCATCCTGATACCCACAGATGTCTGCAAACGTGGAGACCGAACCTGCAGGTCATTTGACTGATTATGGTATTGTTTCGAAGGGTCAGAGACTGCTTCTGCAGCTCCTGACGACTTGCCCTGCCTGTGCGCACGACAGAGTGATAATTCCCGGTAACTAAACCCCCCTGAGGATAACATGCGTCCTGCAGTGACTTGTGACTGGGGCTTTGCTCTGACTTTCTTTTCTGATCATTTGAGAAAGAACCTAGATCCAGATCATCTGGCTTCAAATGGAAGGGAAGGTGGGCTTTTCCACTGTACACCTCAGCCAGCATGTATGTCCACGCTTGCAAGTGGCCAGCAAGCTGGCTGTGCCCTTGCAGACAAGGGCACCTTCCCGTGCCCGCACCCCCCACTGCACCCCATGCCTGTGGTGGAGCTGGGCGTGCCCTGGCTGTACGGGGAGGGAATCACCCAAGACCCCTGGGCCAGGTTACCAGCCTGCTTTACCTTCCTGCACTCGCCCCCCCAACTCAGTCCTCAGCGGCCCCAGAGCAGCTGTAGCATCTGACAGGGGAGGGCTCAGCCCAAGGACAATGGTCATCGCTGTGCCCTCTGGCAGGAAGGGACGACCTGCTTTGACAGAGTCTGGTAGAATTTTTCTACCATATAAAGGGAAGTGTTGTCAAATATGTCCTTGTCTGCCTTCTCAAATTCCTGTTAAGTTTGCAATTCTTGACTCTCGCATTCAGCAAGGGAACGTATGTGAAAATGCTTCCTGGGGCCTGCCGTGCAAACAATGCCAATCGCTCTATTTATAAATGACCTTCCCGCCTGGTTCTAGTTTCCTTGGTAATCTCTCTGCGATGTCCCCTCCCACTGAAATGCGGATTTGCTTGTTATCTTTCTGATCTCCGGTCCCTGCACCCAGAGCCGGAGGAGCCGGGCCGTGGCTCCTCGTGAGGGACCGTGGTCCCATGGCCTGCCCCCGCCCCAGAATCCTGCAGGCTCCTACCGATGACAGAGTGGCCAACCTCCAAATTCCAGGGACTTGTTTCCTGGCGCCTCCCACTTGGAACTCTCTGAGAAATATTCTGAGGCCGTCTGAGTACTGGATCTTCTGGAATGTTCTTCAATAAATCAACGAATACCATGAGAATATATGAGCAAAGGACATCTCACGACACAGGCGAGTGGACGCTCTGTCTGTGCTGTTCACACACCTGGTGCCCACAGTGCAGCTGTTTTATTGGGAAACAGAATGTCCCCTCTGCTACCCCTCGCTGTCCCAGCCCAGAGAAGATTCACCTATTGGGAGAGAAATGACAGCCAAGATGCCTTTGAACTGAACTGTTTTACGTGTTTTTGTAACATTTCGGTCTGGGCCATCTGTCTTTGCTTAAGAGCACATCTATTTATATCAACAAGTGTTTACATTGAGTCCTGGGAGACTGATTCACACAGATGTTGCACGATGTGGGCTTTTAATACAATCCACTCTGGAAAAAAAATGCGGCATTTATGTCTACCCATCTCCTTCCCCCCGTAAAGTTAAATCCCAGAAATTTATAAACCTGCTGTTCTGTGTAAGCAGAAGACTGCCTTTAGCTTCGCATAACACGTGACTCATGTTACTGTTGCAATGGTTGAGGGATGAGTCACCTTCGTGCTAGGAGGTCCGGAGGGACCCGGCCCGTGGAGCCGGCTGGTTTAGGAGGCTCCTAATGGGATTACTCATTCAAACAGAGACCTGGCTGGAGGCTGGGAGCCTGTGCCCAGATGTTGATAAACCGTGGCCTTGGCGTGGAGCGCTCGGCGGGGGCAGAGTGGAAGTGGGCGGGGAGGCCTGGGGTTGGTGTTCTGGAGTGCAGCGCTGCCAAGGAGCTGGGCACGGATGGACAACGGGGGGAGGAGAAGCTGAGGCAAAACCGCGCGCCCCTGAATTATCTGCCTCTCTGTCCATCTCGTTCACTGGAGGCACGCAGAAAACTTAATTCTATTCAACATGTGTTTGTCTCTCCTTGTGCCTGAACAGAGTTCATTTTGGTGAAATATAATTCTGAAGCCATTTTTCCCTTATTCTATGAGCTGACATCGGTACGTTGTATACACGGGGACCTCTTTCCTTGGAGAAACTTGGACTGAATCAAGGCCAGTTAAAGCGAACTCACTTCAGCTGGGGAACAAGGTGTCTCAGAACCAGTGGGGGGAACGTGTGGCAACTGGGATACCATCTCAAAAAATAAAGCTAAAATAAGGAAACAGACAACTTTGGCTTTTTACTAGTAAATGGTAGGTTCTGGTTGCGACACCAGGCTTCACTGCACGCTGACCAGTCTCGCTAGCTCCTCAGCCACATTCTGTAACTTCCCAGAACCTTACGTCCCAGGCAGGCCTGGAAGTTTCACTTGGTCACTCGTTGGCCTCGTCTTTGCACAGCGTTTTCAGGTGGTTTCAGAAT
>PVKM010038942.1:0-13936 GCA_004027735.1 Carollia perspicillata | reverse complement strand
TATTTTTAGTTGTTTATTCTAACAATTGTATCAATGATGATCTATAAGACTTAGGCTAGGTCATATATTTTATCACTTTACTATTTAAAGCAGATGAGATCAGTAAGGAATTTTTATTGAGTAATTGAAAGATAGCTCAATTCATACATGACCCATGGACATAAACAATGGTGTGGGGATTGTCTGAGGGAGTGGGGGCTGCTGGGTGGAAGAAAGACAAGGGGGAAAATTGGGACAACAGTAACAGCATAATCAATAAAATATAATTATAAAAAGAAAATGACTCACGATAGCTTATTTGTTCTGTAGTCATTTTTCAAGGATCTTCAAACTCACTGACTTTGAAAAAATATAGGCAATCTTACTATTTGTCATCTGCTTGTCATTTGTTATTTCTCAGGTTAATAGATAAGCAAAAAAGAAGAAACTTCTATGCCATGAAAAACATTTACAAAAACATTTTTGTGAATATCCTTCCTTTTAATCTTTTGGTAAGAACATGAGAGTTTCAGGTTAGATTTTTTTTTCTTTTGGCTATTAGATGCAAATGAGACTGGCAGTGAAATAATCCTATTCTGCAGCTTCAAAATTGGGAGTAAACTGTATGTGTTGTTTTGTAGTCTGCATTATTCAGCCAACAATATATCATGGGCATCTTTGACAGCCATTATACATATATTCTTCTAAGACAACATTATTAATGGCCTCAATAGTAGCCCATTGCATGACTGTGCCATAATTCATTTAACCAATAAAGTTGGTTCATTCTTGATGCAGTAATATCGGGAATATGGTAAGTAGAGTCATTTGGGATAATTTATTCACATTTGGATTTCCTCTATGTTTCTCAGGTTGATTTATTTGCATCCCTGGGAGACGGAACACATTGTGTTTTTCTTTGAGTATGTTCAACATAAACTTATACTCAGGCCTGAAATAACGTGTATGTGTGTGCTCCACTATGTACACATGCACAGCGTATGGTGGGGTAGAGGTAGGGAGCAACTTGTGACAATAATCAGAGCAGATAAGGACAAATACAAGAATATTTTTCTTCTAATTCTTTCCAAGAATCTAATTACATAACAGTTTCAGGTTGAAAATTTACAGTGAAATATCAGAACGGCTTGGATATGGCTTTTTGTCATGAAGACTTTTTAGGAAGGCAAGAGTAAAGGTAAAGAAACTCTAAATTATAGAGAAACTATGTGTGAAGTTTTCATTATGTGGAAAAGGAAATTATATGCAGTCCCTGTATCATTTTGCCCTACTAAGAACTGGGAACTGTGCTTGGTCTGCTCTATTTTAAACACATAGATACAGCACCTGCCTACCTTCTGGAGGCTGGAGCAACAACTAGAAGCATAATCTCTGCACAAATACAGTGAACACTCGAGATGCCACAGTTCTTTTCTTCAGATTTTCATCACATTTTCTCTTTGGCATTAAAACATTAACACAAATGAAAGAAAAGAGTGAACAGGTTTTTTCATTTTCCTTTCCTCCTTCCCTCCCTTCCTCTCTTCCTTCTCTTCTCCTCTAATCACCCTTTTCTTTCTCTGAACGTTCATGCTAACACGCCCGGCAAAGAGCCTCACTTGCTCATCATTCTCTAAGCCTAGGGCAACAATCAGTGTGTACTCATGTGGCAAAGCCCTGGCCTTTCCTATCAATTCTCTACACAGGGATGTTGTCGAGTCTTGTTTGTTCTTTTCTGAGCTGATGAACTAATTTCAGAAGGCTGGTAGTTCTATTTAACATCTGTCTGTGATGCAACAGTGAGCCTTGAGACCCTGTATCTTTGGTTTTTGAAGAGCCTTTGCAGAGATTATGTGAGATATGCTTTGATGACTGTAGGCAGAGGTTACCTATTCTCCATTGTCTAAGTTGTGCAGAAAGACCCTTTTGTGTGTAGTGAAGGGGGCCTTAGTATGCATGCACGACAACTTCTGTTCCCTATTTTCCCTTGCCACCTTCTTTTTGGAGGGTCAGGGTAGTGGTGGTGAGAGGATAACCACAGAAAAAAGAGAAGGGAGTTGATTTTTTTTAGCGTGTCAAGGGTAGATGGCTACTGCTACCACTAGATAGATGGTCAACATGCTGCTAGATGAATGATATGTTGCAAGTTCTCCAGCTTGTCATGGTCCAAATATGTTGAAAATTTCTAAAATGCTGGTAAAATTACAGATACTAATCATGGTAATTCAACTAGTTCAGTCAACAAGCATGTATGCAGTGATGTCCATATATTTAAAACCAATTTAGGTAAATAAGATTCTAAATTCAGTGGTTTCTAGCTTCCTCCTGTTTGGTAAAATAAGAAAGGCAAAATACCACATAATCTCCGTGTAAAAGGGTGAGTGCTACAGTGAAGGAATAATTGAGGAGGGAACCCAAGCCAATTCGGAGATTAAAGAAAGACATTCTAAAGGGTATGATTGTCTTCCATTTTTTTCCTGTGATTTTCATTTTTATTGTAAGAATCTACTATCTAAGTTTGATGTGGTTATCCTGAATTTAAATTTTTATACTTCAATACAGCATATGTGACCAAAGGAAACCTATCATTGGGCAGCAGAAGTGGCTGATTGAAAAGCAGTTCTTGTTGTTGAGAGCGTATACTTTAGTTTCAGGGATCCCCACTATCTTACTAGCTCTGTGACCTTGGGAATGTAACTAACCTCTCTCACCCTCATTTTAGTCATTTATTAATGGGATAATATCACTGTCTACACAGAGTTGTGGGGCATAGGCGAATCTCCTAGCAGCGTGTTTTCACATTTGGGGAAATTCTTAACACGGCTTTATTTTCTCCCAGTGAAGGGAAAAGTTAGCCTTTGAATTTCTGGTGAGTGAGACCTATATAGTTCATGGTATATTTCATTATTGCATTTCTTTATCTCTTACTGTTTTCATCATTTAACACACCAATTTTAGAATCTTTTTCATATCTTAGGTTAGAGTCTGTTTTCTCATCTCATATTCATGAAGGATAATACTGACTAAACTGCCCCGTTACAGTGAGCATAAGGCCAGCAATGATAGGAAACGCATCAGGAAATCAGCACCAATAATATAACTAGCCATGATACTGCATAGGTAGGTCTAAATTTCACTTCGTGAAATGTCCACAGTAGCATCTAGATGAAAGAATTAAGACTTCAACCATCACTTTTGCAGAAAGCATCCACTTACGTGGAGTTCCAAATACAATGGAAGATGAGACTAAAGTTCCACAAGAACAGTTACGTTGAGTAGGTGTAGAAATCCAGGTCGGACAGATAGAGTGGGCATCCCATCTTTGCTGCATGCTTGCTATCTCTTTGGAAAAGTACAGAGTACAAGTGTTTCTGCTTAGTGACGTGTGCCATTGAAAGTTGTAAGTATGATTAACAAAACACATGAAAAACCATGTGCTTGTTGCTGCTACTTAGACTTGTTCTTTGTTGTTTGGGTGTCTAATGAGGACTCTACGTAGCAAACGGACTTCATTTCATCACCACAGCTCTGCCACTGGGTTTCCCATCTGCATCCTTTCCAGTTTGCCTTTTATGTGTGGAGTCCTGATTTTGTGTGTGGGCTAAGGCATTTTTGATACCATTGATTATGTTAATTAATCCTATTTTGAATCCGATGTGTATATTTACAGAAATCAAATGCTTACCAGGGCAGCCCTTATTCAAGCACAAACAAACAAAAACATAGCCAGTCTTGCTCTGTATTCCAATTTAATGCCATTCCCTTCCCTAGGTTTTTGATCTTGCTCTTTGCAATTCTGAAGCAACAGTGGTTAAAGGTCACAGTTCACTTTCAAATGCCTTCTCAATGTGTTGATAAGACACACTGATTGACTTGCAGCGTCCTTTCTGTGAACTTTAAAAATTCATCACAGAGATAATTATTTGGTGTTTATTTCAGTCTACTTATGTCATCTCATTTTCTCCTCACCTTTAATAGGGGTTGAGAGTAAAAATTTTCACCATCCATTTAAAACTCCATAAATATTGTTAAAATTTGTCTGATAAATAAATGAACTTAAGAAAATCAAAAGATTGCTCTTCCTTCCTCTTCTGAAAGGAAAAATTAAAACAAAGAAGGAAAAAACAGAGATAGAGAAAGTGAGAAAAAGAAAAGGAATTTTTTTTTGGCACCTGGGACCTCTGGGAATTAGACACGAATTAGAGTCATGAGCCATTTGACTTTCTTTTCTGATTTAAAATAAAACCATATTTTCCAGGTATGTTTCATTCCTCGAGCTTTCCCTTATTTTCCTAATAAATATAACTACAGCTTTAAAAATAAATGTATAAAAAACATATGACCTGAAACCCTGAGACAGTGTCTAATGTATATGTAGTTTGATACATAAATTTCAGGGTATCTGAATACTTTTGTATACCTGCCAAAAGTACTGACAATACAATACTTTTTTATTGTTAGTGTACTTTCCCTTTCTAGTATGTCTCACTTCAAACACTAGGCATTGAAGCAGTTACCAATTTCTTAGAATACCAACAACTCCATATGAGCTTAGCTGGGTTGTCAGGCAGAAAGTCAATGGGGAACTTCAGTATGACCTGCAACTTCAAATTTTATTCAGTTGGCTAAAACAGGGCAGTTGTTTTAAAATAAGTAAAAATGCTTTAAAATGGAAAATATGACCAGGTATTACAAAGAAAATCTACAGACTTGAAAATCATACTAATCAAGTTCTGGCCCTGGTAGTATTTCTTTATGTTGGTTTGAGCATGTCACACATTCTCCAAGCCTCAGTTTCCTTTTCTGTAAAGAAGGAAGAAAGATGTTTCCCCAATGGGTTACTTTAGGGATTAAAAATACTATATGTAAGCGATCCAGCAATTTGCTAGGCACACCATAAGTAGTTTACACTTGGGTGGTAGTAGTATTAATTATCTGGTAATCGCTGCTATTAAGCACTTGGACTCTTTGAGTTTAAAAAATGCCCTACAAAGAAGTGACCATCATTAGTAACAAAATCTGTTCATGTGGAATTAACCGAAGCTTGGAAGAGCCTTAAGGAGGTTTAATTTTAAGAAGCTTACTCCAATAAACCTGTAAAAAATCTACACTTTTTAATCCTAAATGTCCTAGTCTCTTAACAAATCCTGACCTTTTAATACAGCAAACTGAATTCTATTACTGGCCTTTAAAATATATGTACTTTCTTATCCCTGCCTTTCTTTGCCATACCGCATATCACATAACATTGGCAATGACTATGCATCAATATTACTCCTTCCAAGATTTGGAAAAAAACTTGCAAAGTATAGAAGCATTTCCTTCCACTTTTTCATGAAGGGATTAAGGGCAAAAAATTAAGTGTATATTCTTTTCATCTGTGATCATTTCAGGTATTATTAACTTAATTTCAGATATTCTTAAGGAATTAAAAACAACAGTAAAAAGTGGTACCAGACCTGAGAACTTGGCAAATAGAATTGTGTTATACCTTTAAGGTGGTTTTTCAACAGTAATTCTATCTGATACTTGAGATTATCTAGCTTCTTTCCTCCCTGCCTCTCTCTCTCTGCTGTCTGTCCATCAAGGAAATGTCTGCGTGTACACATCAGATGTTAGGCAAGGTTCTGAAGGTACATTGATGATGAATAATATGGGTACTTGCCCTAAAGAAGATCATTCTGCTTGGGGGAAACAATCGATTACAAGACCCTTATACTGCATTGTGCTACCTGTTGGTTTAGCAGTAAGAACCATGAATTAAGGGAGTACACAGGTGAAACGCCTAATTCACGTGTTGGGTGCGTCTGTGCACTTTGCAATCTGAATTTACAGTTCCTCCTACCGAATGTTCAATGTAATTTCCTTGTCTCTTCAATATGAGTTGGCCTTGTGATTTGCTTTCCATAACAGAATAGGACTTATGATTTTAAGAAATTATTTTTAATTTTCACTTGAGAATATGTTTATTGATTTTAGAGAGAGGGAGAGTAAGGGGGGGGGAGAGAGAGAGAGAGATCAATCGATTCTCTCCCACCCACCCCGTTGTGTGTACTGATTTGGTACTGAACCTGCCATATTTTGGTGAATGGGATGACACTCCAACTAACTGAGCCACCTGACTAGGGTGTGTGTTTTATATTTGATAACAGAATGAGCTATAAATGTCATTAAACTAGTTTCAAGCCTCAGCATTAAGGAGCCTAGCATTTCCCTGCTTGCTCCTGTGCACCTCTGCCATTCCATGAGTCACAAATGCCTGTAGGTTCTAGGAGGAGGATGAGATGTATGAGGTCTGTCCAGAAAATATCCAGCCACGTAATGTGAAAAGTAGAGACATTTATTGAAGCAGATACAAGACACAAGAAACATTGCACATAGGACAGTGATGCCTCAGTCCCCTTCAAAGTAGGCACCTCACATAGTTCTCCCAATTGCCACCAGCTGCCCTGTTGTACTTTCCTGTATCAATGGTCTGAAATCTCATCCCTTTCAAAGGGGATTTTAGTTTTGGGAAAAATCAGAAGTCACAGGGTGTGAAATCTGGGATGTAGGAGCACTGAGTCACCTGGGTGATTTGATGTTTTGCCAAAAAACTCTGGGGCATGAGTGGGCACGTTGTTGTGATGAAGCTGATGATCACCAGTTGCCTATAGCAGTGGCATTTTGAATCATCTAAATAGTTTCCTCAGAGGAATGTTCAAGCTTAATGCAAAATTTGATGCAGATTCATTGCTCTACTGGCTCAGTCATTTTGAATGCAGCATCCATGCAGTGCACATGCTTAGTCAGGGGCATCTACCACCCCTACTGACTAGTATGGTGAAGTCATCATTGTTCATACATGCATGTCCCGGTCTACTCCTTTTGGCTGCCAGATTACATTGATGTCGTGCAAAATGTTCTCATTATGTTAACAGTGACTGGATTTTTTTTCTGGATAGACTTCATATGAGCAAATTTATCTAAAACCAGCAGAACTACTCAACTGAGCTCAGCCTAGATCAGCCAACAGCCGTTGGACCCAGAGATGCATAAGCTAAAAAAATGCATATTGTTGTGTGCTACTAAGTTTTTTTTGGTTGGTTGTTACTTAGTATTATTATATGGATAGATGGCTGATACATACAATGAATTAAGGAGATAATGTATAGGTCAGAAAGATACTGTAGAAAAGAAGACAAAATAGGATGATGGAGTACAAAAATGTTTACATTCATATTACCAAGGGAGTTTGGTGGAGTTTGGTGGAACAAACTCCAATCTAGTTGGAGTTTGACTGAACTGTGCAGATAATATAGTTTACTTTTTAAAAATAATGACCTAAATAATATGTGTATAAAATGAACAGTAATCATGGAGAAGAAACATATGATCTAACCAGCTCTGCGCTCAGTTTAAGTCTGGGAGGACTTCAGGAGAGGATTATGTATTAGGCAAAAGACGGATACACAAGAGAGGGGTTGCAGTTTGTACATGAGCCTATATGCTTATAGGTTTAATGTAGACTTTATGGTGTTTCCCACCGATGGGGTATACATACAGATGTTGCTGTGTCTCTGTTGCTCACCTCTTCTACTTACAGATAGCTGATGCATGGGAGGAGGCCCCAGGATTGAGCAATAGTATAAATGAATCTCCCAGTGTAAGGATTTCTGTAACTGACTTGGTTGCAAAATATTGTGGCAATTTCTATTTCCTTGGCCACTTCCTTCCACCCAGGAGATTATGGCACAACCAAAATTGTTAGGGGAGGTAAAGAGTGTTGTTAAAGCACCACATGTTGAATTCTCATCCCCTTTTCTAATGGTTTAAAGTAAGTTTCAAGTGTCAACTTTACACGCACAGTTTCACAATTCTTTTACATTAAAAAATAATCTTGCTTTTCTATAAAATCCCCTCACATTTTACCCAGGATGCCTCTAAAACACTTCTCACTTCCTAAGATCGCGTCTTGCTTTTCTTCCACTTCACTATTGTTGACTCCTGGAGAGCAGAGACTATGCCTTATCTACTGGATGTCGTCCAGCTCGGTGTCTGCATGCATGCGGTTAATATTGATGTTTAATGTAGTTCATCTGCCCCTCTACCAGACCTCCAGTGGACCTGTATGCCACAAAACTGAAACTGTATCTTATTTTCAGGTTATGTTGGAAGTATTGTCTCTCACCACTTGTGGAACTTTTTCTGGGGAGAGTGAGAAAACTAAATTTAAGCAAAATTTCAGTTCCGATTCAATTTGGGCTTCTTCCCTGCTTATAGATTCAGTTCAAATTCATTCTGTATACTGTTTCCTCAGAAAATTTGGACTTGATTTAACACATTCTAAAGTAAGAGGGGAAAAAACTGCTATTTTTCATCATAGAGGAAAACACAAACCAGTGAAGACTTGATAATTTGCCCTTCACAAAGAAGATGCCTGTTATGGAAACCAAAACAAAGTGTGAAAAATCTAACATTTAATTTCTTCAAGGAAGGCTATACTTGCTATTGCTGGCAAAATTATCCAGACACGAGGAGTTGTGACGTGTTGTATCAAAATGTATATTAACGCCCCTTTATATCTACACACAAAGACATTTAAATAAAATCGTTCATTCAAAAGAAAGATTCCTGGCAAGTCATATATTTCTATTACTTATGCATTAAAATTAGGAAGATTCTGGCTTACTTTAAACTTTTTTCTATGCACTTGATGCTCCTTACAACACAATTCTACTATAAAATCTAAATCAAGTGTTTTAAAATTTCAGGAACATAAGCTTCAGGTGGAATGCTTATTAAAAATGCAAGTTTCCAGATCACACTTGAAATATGCTGCATCTGTTCAGGAAATGACACTTTTTAACAATCCCTGCAGGTGGTCGGGTTGCAGGTTGTCCGTGAATCAAGAGGCAGACTAAATTCCCTATCATACATGTAAGTAAACTTAAGACGATTGAATCTATTGAAAAAAATCATTCTTTATTAAATATCTGGCCTTTCTCCACTTATAGCAGTGGCTACAATTTAAAGTGACCTCCTGATAATGAAACATAAGTGAAACCCTTTAAATTTCTAGAAACTCTTTAACTTTGATTAGAAATGGATCCAAACGGGTGAGTAGGTTCCAATCATTCATCTCTGCACTAATCACTTAATGTAGCTTTGATCAGATCCATTTTATCTCAATTTATTTTAAATAAACTTTCATATTAAACATGTTATTTGCTACAGTTATTTGTAAAAGATTTAATGTAATACCATGTTCACCAATTAATATTTTTTAAATTTTATATATTGATTTTTAGAGAGAGAGAGGAAGGGAGGTTTGAGAGAGAAAAATATCGATTTTTTGTTCCACCCATTTACACATCCATTGATTGATTCTTGCATGTGCCCAGAGAAGGGATCAAACCCACAACCTTGGCATATCAGCAGGGCAATCACCAACTTATATTTATTTTATTTTGTTCAAAATTATAAATTATTTGGGTACTAAAAGTAGAAGCCGATCCTGTATCCTACTTCATGATGTATTTCTAATTCTTACAGCTTTTCTTCATCTGGATCTTCTTTTAAAAAAGATAAAACTTGGCAGAACATATGGGCATTTGATATTCTGCTTTCATTCACATATACACGCGCGTGTGTGGTCTGTCCAGAAAGTATCCAGCCATGTAATGTGGAAAAATTGGGACATTTATTGAAGAAGATACAAGATACAAGATACATTGTAAATAAGACAATGACAGCTCAGTTCCCTTCAAAGTAGGCACCTTGGGGCCTTACATAGTTCTCCCAATTGCCATCAGCTGCCCAGAGGTATTCTCCTGAATCTCATTAATGGTGTGAAATCTCTCCCCTTTCCAAGGTGATTTTAGTTCGGGGAAAAGCCAGAAGTCACAGAGCACTAAATCTAGGATTCGGGGGACTGAGTCACCTGGGTGATTTGATGTTTCACCAAAAAACTCTGCATGAGATGTGATGAATGAGTGGGCGTGTTGTTGTGATGAAGCTGCCAGTCACCGGTTGCCCATAGCTGCAGCCTCCTGAATCTCCTGAATAGTTTCCCAGAAGAATGTACAAGCTCAATGCAAAATTTGAAGAAGATTCATTGCTCTATTCACTCAGTTATTTTGAATGTGAAGGTTACACAGTTCACATGCTCACTCAATGGCATCTATCCCTGCACTGACTAGTACAGTGAAGTTGTCATTGTTCATTCTGCACATCCAGTCCACTCTCCTTGGCTGCCAGGTTACATTGATGTCATGCAAATTGTTCTTGTTATATTAACAATGGCTGGACTCCTTCTGCACAGACCTCATGCACATATATATGTATATGTAATTTTTTTTGCTAAAAAGTTTATATCAAAAATATATTACCATCGTGCCATTAGTTCTTACTTCTTGATATTATCATTAAATTCCTTGCCACATATATGTGTGTATGTTTGTGGTAAATTGGCTTCCAGGCTAAAACTGAGTATGTGAGATTCTGGATTAACTTACTTTTTCATAAAAGTAAATATGTACAAACAACATTAATAACAGTTTAATTTAGAAGTAGGAAGGAAAAATATTCCCTTAAGACCTAATATAAGATCTAAAAACTGAAACAAACCTGAAATAATTATTTATTGCACACCTACCAAGTGACAGTTCTTATGGTATAAAAAAACAGGTTAAAGGCCTCATTGTATTCAGAAGTTAAAAGAGAAACTAGTTAAGACCACATGCTATGCACAATGCTTGCCACCTCTTAGCGTATGTCATTTAATCCTCACTATCATAGTTAAATGTGTACAACACAATGTCATTTATGTAACAAAAGTCATTTATGTGTAAGCATATCTCATTAGTGTATTTCCTATATATGATTCAATATAGTTGGCAGTTGTATTATGGTCTGAAGGTTTCTGAGATTAGAGCTATTCTAATTTGGTTTGAACTTAGATTTCACTGGTTATTAGCTCATGCCTTTGGACAAGTTTATTTAATCTCTCCAAGTCTAACTTTCTTCACTGGAAAAATGGATATGTTACTTGTTTGTATTTCGAAGGGTAGTTAGGAGAGTCAATGAGATAGTAAAACACATAGCCAGGTGTCCTGTGTAAACCAAACACTACACAAATGCCATTTTATTTATTAATTATTTTGTGACTATATAGAAACCTACTCTAAGATAATTTACATAAATTATTTACAGTAATTTGCCCTGGGGAGGGTGTGTAGTGAGTAGAAGAGGATGAAGAATTTGAAGAGCACTTTTACTCATCTGTCTGTAATGTCTCTGTTTAGTAACAGGAGTGTGTTTTGCTTTTGCAGCTTAAACAATAAATTTCAAAACATTATTTTCAAATTTGACAACATTCTGATTAGAAATTATCCAAAAATCTAATGAGTTGAGCTTCCTTCATAAGATTATATTTGTGTTAAAATACACTTATACTTTTCTGTAGGTCTCTAAATTCTAATTAGTGCACTTAATGTTGGATTTATCTTTTGGTGTTTATTTTCTTTCTCAGAAGAAAGTTTTTTCTAAGTTTTTTTGGGCATAGGTAATATATGCATATCTATACATGATAGGTAATTTGTAAAAACTTGTGGACCAATACTGGTTCATGGGTTCCAGGGATTTATCTTTTAACATTTCTGCTATTTGATTTGAAATTCATTAAATGATAATAAATGGAGATATTAAAATGATGTATTTTGAACTTTTAACATAGTTTCAGAATTTGCTTCTTATATTTCCTTTTTTTACCTTCCTCCTGCTGGTGTATGTATATGTGGGGTGGGTAGTGATATGATGGAAATCATGGGGAGGGTGAAGTATGAATTTATACTATAAAGGCAATAACTCCATCATCTATGCAAATATATCCAAAGCACTTGAGTATAAGTAAGACTAGAGAGAAACATGGGAATATATTAATAATGATGAAATGTATCAATAAAACTTTAATGATATAATACAGGTAATGTTAAAACAGTGCCCATGCCAGAGGAGTATAAAGTAAAGAAAGCAGGATAGTCAGCATTCAGAGGAGAGAGGTTCTAATGGAGACAGGTAGAGGCTTTTAGTTGGGTTCTGATGTAAGGGTAGGAAATGAATAAATATGGAGGAACTGGAAGGCTTTTATAAAGAGAATGATGAGGACAGATGTTAATACAAGAAAGACATAAAATATGCCACTATTTGTTTCTGTTTTACTCTAGCCTCCACTATGTACATCACAGTCAATAGGAGTATTTGTCCAAAATGCATAGTGCTAGGCCCCACTGCCAACCTTCTAATTCAGACTTCTTGGAACTTGTACTGAACTTTATATTTCATCCTCCAGTAATCTTATGAAGACTTAATTTTGAGAATCTTCAATTTCCTAATGATTTTTTATGATAACCATTCAGTTAAACATTTCAAAGACTGTATACACTGAGAAAAGTCTGCACCCTTTAAGGATGACATTGCTCAATGAATAATATGACTTGATTTTAAATTTATTCATACACTCTTTTCCTTACTGTCTCCCAATATTGTCACATTTCTCTGGAGAAGTTTCTCTGGTTTCTACTAAGAGGCCAAATGCCAGTAGGTCACCATTCTGCATGTGTGCAGGTGGTGTTCTGGACAGGAATCTCCCAGCTTTTCTGTGGACTACCTCATCCCCATCTATACTGATTTTAGGTCTTTTAGTTCCATAGTTCCCAGCTGCTCTACAAATCTGCTGACCACAAGGTTGGCACCTCTCCAGATCGTTGATAGAAATGGGAACTTTCATCTTCAATGAAATCTTTTCAGGTGTATATTCTGAGTTTTTTTTCCTATTACAGCATATCTTTAAAATGATGCCATGTGCAATTCATTCTTTAGACATTTCTCAATCTCTTATCTGCTGATGGTACTCATTCCCCTTGCTATCACCATTATATATCTGTGTGGGCACACCACAACTTTAATTTCCGTGGGATTTGGCTAAGAGGATAGACAAGTATATGCACTCAATCTTGAACCTGAAAATTAAATGTTCAAGCAGAATCTCATTGACTAAATTCACAAAGCTTTGATTACTAGGAGGCTGGAATTTTTTTATTAATTTAGTCTTCCATATATGTATTAGACTTTGGGGGAGGCAGATTATTTTCCTGGTTAATTCAGGAAAAGCAGCTGTTCACAGCCACACAAAAATGTGTGTCGCCCAGCTCAGGTTTCACAAGTCTTTCTTTAAGGATTTCTAGTCAGACAAAAATCTTCCTGTACCAAAGGGTACTTCTAAGAACAGAAAGAAAAATTTTCCAAGTTCTTTTACTGTCCCCCTCTGTGCTTCCTAACATTTTATAAGCAGTAGTAATATTCTTTTGCTTCCTAACATTTTATAAGCAGTAGTAATATTCTTTGCAAATCTTTTGTTTACAGAGGACACAAAGGAAGTCCCTGGTCTGGTGGATCATCATAAATTCTGTATTTGTTGAGCATGGGTCAATGAATTTTTAATGGTAACTCCTAGAGATCTATCATTGTCTTAAGTATTAAACTTGTTTTTGTCATGTAGGTAGTGAAAGCAAACATTCCAGAAGAAAACTACATGGTTACTGCATTGCTCCAAGATGCAAGGACAAAGGTCTTTTTAAAAATTTTTTAAAAATTTTATTTTAGTTGTTGTTCAAGTACAGTTTTCTGTCTTTTATGCCCATCCCATTGTACCCCCACCAATGCTCCCCACCTCCCTCCCATTTCCATTCCCCTTAGTCTTTGTCCATGTGTCCTTTATACTTGTTCCTGTAAATCCTTCTCCTTTTCCCCTGAAATTCCCTCCCCTCTTCCCCCTGGACACTGTCAGCCTGTTCTCTATTTCAGTGTCTTTGGTTATATTTTGCTTGCTTGTTTGTGTTGTTGTTTAGGTTCCTGTTAAAGGTGAGATTATATGGTATTTGTCTTTCACCACCTGGCTTATTTCACTTAGCATAAT
>PVKM010038941.1:0-13933 GCA_004027735.1 Carollia perspicillata | reverse complement strand
GGGGGACAGGGTTCGCTTCCAGACGACCGGGGCTCCGACCCATCCTGTCCCTGGGCATGCGGGAGCACTAGCTGAGTGACTCCCCCGCCCCGTGCCTGGACCGCCTTGTCTGCACGGTCACGGTCGGGGGGCAGACAGCTGCCACCGCCAAGGGCTCCTCCGAGGATGGAAGCAGACGAGCACACGAAGCCCTCACGCACACTAATGCCAAGCAAGTGCCTCGCCCCTGACTGACTGCAGGCGAGACCAACCTCAGGTCACCTCCACAAAAATGCCACGAGAACCCAGTGCTGCCATGTTGTTTTTTTTAGGCAAAACATACCCAGGGCACTTGGTCTTAATGTTTATCCAACCATTATTAGCAGTAGCAACAAAAGAGGCTGTGGCTTGAAGGTGAAAGTCACCCAGGGCGTAAGGAAGCAGAAGAAGTTCAGTCCAAGCGCAAACACTTGGTTTCAGGTCGTTGCCCTCGCCCCTTGCAGCGCCCGCCCACACACGCAGCGCCCGCCTGCACACGCGGACACGCAGTGCTTCCGGCAGGTACACAGGGGCCCCCACGGGTTACAATCCATCCGGAGAAGGTGTTGGGAGAAACGGGAAAAGCACAAATGAGATCAGATGTTCAGGCCCTTCTGTGGAGAACACCAAAACAGCGTGAGTCTTCTCCAGGGCATGGTAAGTGTCTCGAGTAGAGGACACGCCACCGAAAACATAAGCTGGTTTCATGATCCTTCCCCTTATCCTGGATAAACCCCGAGGAGACGCTGCTTGAGGCAAAAAGGTGGACAAAAATAGAGCCCAACAGCCTGCACACTTGTTGCTGAAACGCATTCCTTCGCCTCTGAACGACACGCATGAAAGCTCGCAGAGGGCTGTCCTCACACACGACACAGACTGTGTTTAAACTGGGACCCCACCTGCTCCTTGATCAGTCACCCTTTTATCACCAACAGAACTTTAATTAGCCCCCATCTGCTTCCCGTTTTGTGCCACAGAGCTTCACTTTCACCTGTTCGGACCAAACTGCAATAAACCACACCCAGAGTAAATAAAAACAATTAACTTTTCATACAACGTGCAATTAATTCTCATTAAGCTGATATTGGGCTATTTAAAAGTGTATGACTCAAGTCAGCTATTTTCCCCAAAATGACAATGTCCTATATTAAAACTTAAACAAAAACTCTCTCCCACCCACATCTGCTTGCATTTTTTTCCACTAAGAAAGTTTTTAAGCTGTCTGGCTTCAATTTCCTGATTTTACTGTTAAATACGGGGCCGTGTCAGGTCATGTAAAAAAAAAACAAACAATGGGTAAATCTCAAAAACATAATGCTGACTTTTAAAAAGAGTTGCAGAATAATATCTATAGTAATTGACAACATTTATATAAATTTTGAAGAGGAGAGTAGCTACGTAGGGTTTGTGGACCTGGAATTACTCGTCTAGACAGGCGACAGACTTCTTGAAGGAAAGGAAACCCCCTAACACACCGACCTCGGGAATTACAGCGAGAGGGGCGACATTTGTTAGAACCAGGCAGTGGCCTGCGGGCGCTAACTGAATTGGTCTCGTTGCGTCTCTGGATGTTTGGAATACTTCACAAAGCTGCAGGGGAAAGCAGAAGGCGGTGGCCAGCAGTCAGCGAGGGAAGGAGAGCTGGCACCCTGCAGTCCGACCCCACCAGCCGGGCACACGACTCATCTGGCAGCAGGGGTAGCACTGAGCACAGGCTGTGACAGCTCCCCAAATGACCCCCGTGCCACCGCCGCCCTCCACCCAGACTCACCCTCTGAGACAGGCTGAGGGTCAGTCCACACTCCTCAAGGGCGGGGACCCTGCTCACTCATCTCAGAACTGCCCACACTCGCCTGCCTGGCCAACACCTGAGACACAGGTATTATTTGAATGGACAGGTGTCAGAAGAGGACTTCCTGGTCCGCTATTATCTAGCCCAGTAACCGTGCGCATCAAATCAATTTCCCTTTCCTAAAGGCGTCTGAAAAAATGAGTCACTGCTACCCCAGGCTCATGATCAGAACCTTCTAGGAAGCTTGTAGAAGAGAAACGCACACCCTCAGCTCCGAGGTTAGGACCCAACGGGTCTGGAGGGGTGGGCCCGGAGAGCTGCACCAACAGTCGCGACGCCGGGGTCACCAGGTTCGGGAACACCTAGGTTACCTTCACGTCCAATGTTCCTTTTAGTTCTAGGAGTCCAAAACGAGCGCGCAGCCGTGTCATTCCCTGCAGACTCCAACCCAACAGCAAGAGGGTGAAGTCCCAGAACTCTGACAAGTGTCTCGTGCCAGGCAGGTGTGAGAAATGCTGTGTTAGTGGCGTTTGGGGTCACTAACACCAAATAGTAAAAGCCGACTTGTTAGCCTGACGTGATCTAGTAAACGGTTAAGGAAGGCTGTTTAAAGGAATTAGGAAGTGTACGGACAAAACGCAGTTTGTTCTGAGATGAATTTTTAACTCATTGTTCTTTCAGAAAGAAAAACAAAAGCATCGTTTGTGAATGAGGACGTGTCAACCTCACCTTCCAATTTCCTGGCGTTTCCTCCCCCGCTTTCCCCTCTGCCACAGAGCGTTTCCTCTGGACGCACACACGAGCCAGCTGCACAATGCAGTCCTTACGAGGTCACTTGCTCTGATACCAGCAGGCCAGCCGGGGACTCGAGGAGGGACACTGTCGCCACCTGACCCCAAACGCTTCAACCGCTACTGCTTGGTAGTAAAAGGACGCTAATTTCGTGGGAAAGTCCTCGGTACCCCCTAGAATTTCTTGGCATTTCTGACAGCCCAGCTGACTCCGGCGTGGTGGGGGCTTCGCTCTCGCCCTGATTAAAGGGACTGGCGCGCACTTTTCCACGGGTCCAGGGCTCTGTAGACGGCTGAGCGGGGGCAGGGCGGGCCCGGCCCAGGTCAGTGCCGATGGAGCAGGAAACGCTGTCCAGCAAAGTGAATCCCAGCAGCTGCCAAGTTTTCAGGGGTTGAAAGCAAAATCTCAGTGACAAAGATGTCCAGATGAAGTGCAAAGCGATCCTGGCTCGCCTGCCACGTCAGGGGTCCCATCATCACATGAAACATCTTTCCAGGAGGTTCAATTTAGTACCTAGCTCCCCACTGGAGACCAGTCCTCAGAGGGGCTGCTTCTCACCCCCAGCTCAGCCCGAACCCTCTCGCGAACACCCCCCTCCATTCCATGCCTGCCCCCGCCTCTCCAGGCCCCGCCCCAGGGCTGCCCGTCGGTCTAAGGAGAACACACGTGGGGACGCCCTCGGGCTAAACCCTGAGGATCGCAATCCACAAAACGGCCAGTCAATCTAGAGGGTGGGGACCAGCGGTTTTTAAAATTAATTAAACAGAGTCTCTCTGGTCAAAGTACAGTGCCGCTCTGTACACCTCTTGTGTCCACAAGGACACCGACTCACACTGTCGGAGGAGTCCCCTACTGGACCTGAAGGGGGGGAATGCAACAGCCACAGAACAGAAAGAAACGCATGGCCTCCTGAGGGACCAGCTTTCCCGCTCTGCGTGACAGAGACAAAGCCCGACAGGGGGGCGGCACGGCTCCGCCCCCGGGGTTTCTGCAGGATGCCTGGAACCTTCCAGGAGCTCCTACATCTGCCAACTCCTGCCGCCTGGATCAGGGAAGAATGTGGGATGAGAAAGGTCGGGTAGAGCCGTGGCTGCCAGCTTTTTCCTTTAACCAAGTCACCAGGCAAGCTCCTTTCTTATCAACAGATGGGGCGCAGTGTACCGAGCCTTCACAGGGTGTGATTGGAAGGAGCGTCTTTACTTCGGCCTTCCAACAACCCCTCTTCCGCTGGGTGGGCAGAGTCGGAACAAGGAAACCGTGGCTCAGGCGAGTGGGAAAAGCTGAGTTCAGAGTGTGTTTACAGCCGAGGAAAGAGGGAGAGGAGACAAGCCCAACAACCCTCCCCTTGCAACACTGCTGAAGTGTTTCTAAACTGAAGATTATGCCACCACGTACGAGACTTCTTCTCTACTATTTTGCCCAGCACATCACAGAACGGCACCGAGGACTGAAATAGCAGATTGCCTCAAGAGCAAATGACAATATTTGTACCAGAAAAGTTGGCAGCCGGCAGCACAGATGGGGCTCTGCACAGCCTTGCTCGCACGGGGCCTCCGAGAATAACTCCGCCTACTGTGGCAGGGCCGCACCGCAGAGTCCAAAGGCGGAAGGGCTCATTACGGCGTATTTTTTCCATCACCTCACTGCCAAAAGCACGTGTACCTGCCCGACCTCCTTTGCCTGAGAAGGCTCAGCACAGAGAGGAAAAAGGGAGAGCAGACCAGAGTTCGAAGTCCCCCTGCCATCGGCAGGTGGTCAGTGGTCAATCATCTACAGGAGCAGGAACAAGCAAGTGAGGCAACGTCCAGATAAGCCAATCAGCTACTTATGCGAACTGTGCATCTCCCCCTTCAAGTTAAAAACATAAAGATTTATCTAAGGTGCTCCTCTACAAGGCTGAGCTCCTTGGTCCAATACAAGGTTATTTTTGTTAAAAGGCTCGAGAATGGAGGGAGAAATGGGCCCTGACCATTGCAATCACTGAGACGGCTCCAAAGGCGGTCCCTGCACCTACAGCCCGGCTCACAGGACAAGCACCAAATCTGCCCCCAAGCGCGTGAGGAAAAGCAGCCCCCTCTAAACAAAGGGCTTGGCACTTCCCGTCTGCTCTGCGGGTAGCCGGCTGGGCTCAGACGTCTGCCTCTGTTCCTCTGCAGTTCCTACCAACTGGTCTGGAAAGACGAAGGACACACAAGTCTTCACTTAAGGAGACATCAGTGATGAAACCCCTCCAATCCAAGCCCTGCCTCTGGCACGCACAGGATCCTTTCCCCGTCTGTGAACGCGGCTGGGATCTGGCCATGGAGCTGGGCCCCTGCTCTGCGCTGGCTGCCTCGGCCAGCGCCCCCCACCTCGCCCCGCGGTGCACTGCGGGGTCTGCCATGTAGAGGGAACCAACACGCAGACTTATCGGGGCACCACAGTGTGTTTTCAGGTGGCCTTCCAATCCCACGTGGCAGAGTGCACACGACCACACAGCGCTCCGCATGCCCTGCCCCCTGAGGCACAGGGCAAGGGACAGAAGTCTCTCCGGCTCAGGCAAACAGAACCCTACATTTCAATGAATGTTAACTCCACCCTGAAGAGAGGGGCAATGGAGGAGTACAGGAGGGCTCATCTCCTACTTGTCCTTGGCAGTGATCAGAGGTCCCCAGCACAGGCCCTGAACTACGCCTCTCAGGAGAGTCAGGTGCACCTGGAGGGTGGACCTGGTCTGTCATCGCCACGCCTCCATTCACCTGAGTCTGAATTAGCCCAGTGAAGCCACGCGTGAAATAAAATTCCCTGCCTACTGCTTCGTTCTCCACTGAGTTAACAACAACAACAAATCAGTGAAAATGAGGTCTTTAATAAACCCTCCACTAACAGAAGCAATCGTAAAGTCTAGAAAAAATATTTTTAAGCTTTGGAATACAACTTCACCTTTATATTTGAAAAGTGTGTAAGATTTTGGGGGGAATTTACTCCAAGCCAAAACATCACCCTTGGAAGATTCCACTTACAGGGGGCTGGGAAGCACTGATGCCTGTTCTCCACGGTACCCACCTCGTCTCACCTGCAGTGCCTGCAGGCCCCAGCCTTATCAGGGCAGTGCTCAGCCAAATCTCCCCGGAGAACTCAGAGGGAGTCTTCCGAGGTAGAATAAAGGGCAGGCCCCTCACAAAAGCAACAAAAACTATGTCCATGAGACAGTGCCAGTGACTGCCAACCAGCCACAGGACACGCAGGACAAAGCATCGAGAAATGACCGCAGAAGCATCCCACACAGAGGGAAGCCTCAAACGTGCCCCCCGCTTGCTCCCAAAGCCCATCCAGTGCGCGTCTTGCCGACGCTAACCGGAGAGACTGGCACGAAACTGTGTGCTCCCACCCGTCGAGGCCTTCCTCACCAACAATGACGTGGAATTTTTTTTAATCTTGCATAAGCTCAATCACTACTATTTTTAGAAACAACTTTCGTTTCCATTTCAATTTACTTAAAATTCAAAACTCGCCAATAATAGAAAACAGTATTTGAGTGTCACTAAAACCGGAAGTTGAAGCAAAATAAAACACAGTGTTTCCGAGCCACACTCAAGGATCTGTGTTGCAGGAGATTTGCTCAGTATGACTCTCTCCCAGCATGCAGTTGGTGGGGAAAAAGGGAAACGTGTTCTGCTGTGGTTCATCAGCCACCAGCCCAAGTCAAATCACGAGCACTGCACCTCCTAAATAAATCAGAACAGATCAACAGACTCTCCTGCGTGTGCTCCGACTGGGAACAACTCCCGAGCCGCCGCCACAGCTCTGTCTGGAAGCTGAGACAGAGGGAAGGCCCCCCTGCCCGTCGAAACCGGAGCAGCGCTCCGGGTCCCACTGCCCCACACGCAGGGCGCGCAGCTGTTCCGAACGGGCGGGAGCGGAGACAGGAAAGCTGTCCCTCTTCTCGAGCTGGCCCCTTGGGCATGACTGAGCGAGGCCCAGAACAGCTGTGAGGGGTGCCTGGGGACCACACCGTGGAGACACAGACACTAGTAACTGGGATGGCCACCGTGTGTTCACACGGTGACCTCTCTGCTGTCTCTCCCCGCTGCTCACGGCTGCTACTCAGCCCAGTGAGCAACGCTGCGACGTTACCAGTTCTAACGGCGAGTCTGAAATGTAACCTATCCCAAAGCCATCACTTCTGCCTAACGATAACTACTACTATTCTGACAAGGTGACAGACAGAAGCCCACCTGAAGAAACAAAAAAACTGATTTTCACAAAACAAGGAACTGGTTTAGACTAGGACCATCTAATGATGTGTAAGCCATACGATGCATACAGAACACAACACCACGAAAGAAATTCACGCCATGGCCTAAATGCCACAAAACTGGGGAAATCCTCTCCTTGCCAAGACTCTTGGATTCCTTCTTACGTTACGACGACTCCTGGTGGTTCCTGCCCCTGAAACAGGTTTCTTTCCAAACAACCATTATCCAAACGCCTGCCCCTGCCAGCGTTAAAGTAAATCGAGTCTGAGAGAAATGTCCCTCCATCGGGGTGCAGGATGGAGACGGAGACGGCCTTCAGTTTGCTCTGACGGAGGCTGAGCTGGCAGGAACCACCGCGTGCAGGGGACAGTGCTGAGCAGGCGGCGGCGGCGGCGAAACCCCGCTCCCCGCGCCACTAACTGGCCGGGTGACGTCAGGCACCGCCTTCACCTCGAGTACTCGGGCTCCCCCCGCAAACTGGTGGCCTGCAAAGACCCCTCGACTCCTGTCAAAGCCTGTGAGTCTAGAAAACAGAACCCCACTTCGGTAAACCAACCGAGCCAGAGAAAACCTAGGGACCCGGGAAGACGCTGCACGACAGATGCCAACTGTCCCAAGCGACAGCCCAGCGAGAACTAAAACATGGAGATGCAAAACCGCAGCTGGTGAACTCTAAAGATGAACCGGAACAGCACGAGCCCCGAAGACCCCGCAGTCTCGCCCCCCAGAACTTGCGTGTCGGCTCCGACCCGCTGGGAGCGGAAGCCCAGCCAGGAGCCAGGACGGGGAGAGACGCTGCGCTGACGCCGAGGTTTGAGCGCCACACCAGGAACTGCACTGGCACCTTCGGTGCAGCTCGTCTCCTTCTAAAGAAAATCGCACTGTTTGGTGGGTACGGTGGACCTAATTTAAATATTTCATAGGGCACGAGACAAGTTTTTAGTTAACATTCCACTTCATAAATGGCCCAGCAAAATTCTCTCTTACTTATGGCTGCTTTCCTCTTCCTTTTATTCTCTTCTGGCTTGTAAGCAAAGTATGTTTTTAAAAAATGAGGCTGCGCTCTGCAGGACCTCGGGAGGGACGAGGCACGGCCGGTGCACGCAGGAGGAGTGAGTGAGGCCGAGAGGACTGGCCGTCTCCCGCGCAGGGACGACCACTCGGGGCTCCACCGACAGACAGCTCACCCTCTCTGCTCTGCAGATCAACTGGGAGACCAAGAGGCCCTCTGTCCGCGAGTCAAAGGAGGAAGAGGCGCTGAGAAATGAGAAAGGGAGCACACGCCGCGGCAGAGGGCACGCCGACAGCCACCGCTGGAGGACGGCTGCCTGGGGGCGCCCACCGTCGGGGGACACAGCACCGCGACTGGGTCTGCACACAGTCCCGCGGGGGAGGCAAGCCCCACGAAACAGAAGGAACTACCACTGGCGATATACTTTCGCCGGACTCAGCAGAACCGCAGACGAGATGGAGGGAAACAGGAGACGTGGGCCACTGAAGCCCCAGAGACCCCCAGGACTATGGGGGGGGGGTGATTACGAGGTTAGTGCAAGGCAGCCAGAGGCCCAGAACGGGAACCCTGGTGACCTCCTTCACCAGCAGGCCAACCGGGGAGAGGGCCCAGGACCACGGGGAAGGAACAGGCAGAGTGGAGGGGACGGGAGAGCCCCATGGCGCCTGCACTCCAAGGAAGCACAGACCCCTCGGGGTCGGTCATGCTGTGCCCTCGCTACTGTTTGGTTACTTCTGTCAGTCCTGTTTTCCTGGGGTGAGTGTTACAAATCCAACTGAAAAACTGGATCAAAAGTCAGGAAGCAGTCTTCTCTCCTTCCTTGGAGGGCAGGAAGACGTGCACTCCTGTGGGTCCCCAGGGTCTGAAGAGGGACGGAGTCAGCGATGACCAGGTCTGTGCAGAGCCAGCCTCCCAACGCCCTGCAGCCCCCCGCAGACCGCCTCCTGAGAGTCCAGCCCTGAGTCACCTCCTCCCCTCCAGCCACCTGGCCAAGCTGGGCCCGGGGTTCCTCACCCACAGAAACTACGAAATAAGGGCGGTGTGCTACTTTAATCCACTCAGTTTTTGCAAGACTTTTTGTCACTCAGCAATTGATAACAAAAATATCCCATTTAATTACAGCTTTCCACATAAAAACTTAAACAACGGAAACCAGTGTTTCCTTAAGCGGGAAGCCACCCGAGTCGAAATGCGGCGACCCCGCCTGTCCCCTCCTGACAAGGAATGGCATGCACATGGCACAAATTCTACAGATGCAAAGGGAGACTCACCGTTTCAGTCGTCTGCGCCAGTGTCGCCCCGATCAGGACACCCTGGGACTCAGGACCGCCCCTGGCCACATGACGTGCCTCACACCACACAGACCCAGTCACCGTCTCCCCCTCCCACCGAGGGCAGACCTCACGGGGGCACGGCCTCCATCGGTGATGGCGCCCCACGCGTCGGCCATACTGTGGACATACCGACCGGGTGGACGGAACGGAGAGACCCTGAGAAAAGTCTCTGCGCACCTGGGTCACACTCCTGCTGTGGGAGTCCGTATGCGCTTTTTAAATTTCAGTTATGCTTCATCCTGGATGTGGTGTCTCCCAAGAGCTCCAAAAGAAAGGTGACTCTTCTGCACAAACGCTGAGCCCCGAACCCCGCCCGGGCGCACGCCGGGCGGCAGCCGCTCAGGAGGGAGGCCCCTCCGTCGGTGACCTCTGTGGAACTCTGCTGCTGGGAAGAGGCTTCTGCACCCATTTCACTCCTGGTCGAAGTCATCACAGACACCGGGCAGCCCGACGGCACCGCCTTCCCCACCACTGTCGTTGAACCGAGTCTCCTACGGGGAAAACCCCACCCATTTCCACGAACGGGGGGCTCGGCACAGGAGAGTGGCACCTTCTGGCAGCGCTCAGCCCCCTCAACTCCTCGCTCCACCCCGACGCGCGGCCTGCCGGGCGTGTGCTTGTCTCCCAGAGGCAGCATGGAGCTGAAAGCCACGGCGAGGACGTGGACACGTTGGGCCGCTGCAGCGAAGTTGAAGCCCTGAAAGTGGATTACGTGCCCCTCTTCCCAGCTGGGTCTGGCGCGGCGTGCAGTCCCACCCCGTTGCATCCACCGAGCTAATCTGCGGGCTTGAGTGACCGCCCTCCGTTTAAAAAAAGGAAAACTTATCAAAACTCGGGACTCAGGGGACGTTCGCTCCTGCACACTGCACAATTTGACTTGTGAACTAGCAACTGGAAACAGATCGATTTCAAAGGTCCAGCACAGAGAACACTGGCTTTTTGAGCAGCGGAGAGAGCAGGGAGGAGAAAGACGAAACCTGGGGTGCCTTGATGAGCACATTCCTCGGGAAGGATTTTCTGAAGAGCCCCAGTTCTACAAGCAGAACTGGGACCGCAGGTGACCCCAGCCCTGGAGGTAAGCGCCTCACCTCAACAACTGACACTCTGTCTTGTCCTCGGGTGTCTTTCTGTCACACTGAGCACAGCCAGGAAATCGGGCATTTGATGACTCCGAGTTACCCCGTCTTGTTTCAGTATCCGCACTCTCAATCCTCCGTTTCCAACCCTTTATATCACCACACTGCTAACAGTGACGGCCGGTCCCTGCTGCCATGCGCGAAACAGTAAAGGGGCGACTGGGAGCACGCCCGGGCCTCACGCGATCCAACGCAACAAGGCAGGCACATGGCCTGTGGCAGTCCCACTCTCGAAATCCGCCACTTAACAGCCCACGTAACGGTGACACCTGCAAAATTTACCACTGCTAAAATATCCACTAGGCCTCGAGAACAGGAGGGACCTTTTTGAATGTGACCATTTAAAATCTTAGACTGGAAAAGGAGGGGCCCTGGACCTCAGGTCACCCACGTAACAAACTAGAAAACCAGGAACTCCCAGTGAGCCAGCCGGGCAGCGAGTCTAGCTGAGTGACGGGACAAGCTTACCAATGCGCGCCACGAAGAGCCGCGGCTGCCACTGCACGGTGTGCTTATTAAAAGGCACCGAGTTCAAGTTTGAAGCCTGGGAATCAATATGCGATACAAACTACTGAAGGTCCCGACCTAGGACGCCGCCCTGTTCAGAACGCAGGTCAACAGGAAAAACTTAGTTCTGGGGTGTTTCCCATCTTTTTAAATCTTTATAAAGAATGCTCTGGCTCCCAGTGAACTCTATACTAAGATTTTGAAAAGTGGGTACTCTGGATCCCTCTCTGCTCCTTAATTAGATGTTTCATTGGCTTTCAAGCGAAACTCCATCGGCTCTGAGACAATTCACACTTAATTAGGCATCGTTAGCGGCCACAACTGCAGAGCGCTGCCTAATGTGGTCCCTCGGACAAGGGCTGGCGTGGCCAAAACAAACAAACAAACAAACAAAAACATTCAGTCAACAGTAAAGCGACCCAAGATTTCCTAATTTCTCTCCGTGTACAAAGGCTTGAGTGAACCTTCCTCCCTAAAAATGAGGAGGAGAACAGAGGTGGTATTTCATAAAAGGGGTCCTTCTGCTTAAGGCAGCCCCAAGAGAACCAGACAACCATCGAGGGCAGTCCCATCTATTCAAATACGTTCACGAGCTCACCCCGGCGTCCTTGAACAGGTGACGGACAGCGCACAGAAGACCCACACCGATCACCCCCATGGCTCGTCCGGACTTGAAGGGAGCGGTGAGTGAGGGAGGGCCCGGCGGTGGGCAGCCCAGCCGGGGGTAGAGGGACAGTCAAGAAAGGAGAGGCTGTGAAAAGTGCAGGCCACGTGGCCACAGTCACGAAGAGCTGGCCAGACAGGGTGGAAATGAGCCAGTGTAAGGCCCCTGGATGTGGGCATCCAACCCCTTCACTTCAGGAGTGAGGGGACCGAGGCCAGTCACGAAGCCAGTGGGGGACGGGAATCGGGTCCCGCCGCGGAGAGGGCAGTAAGTGCAGAGTTCCAAGTGCCACGGGGCAGCCCTGTCGTGTGTGTTGGCCTCACCCCCCCCCCACACACACACACACACTGTGAAGGAGCGGGCGAAGGCAGGAGGGAAGGTGAGCAGCAGGAAGGGGCTGTCCACACAGCACACACGGACGCCGGGCTTCCCCCTTCACTGGTGTCTGCAAGAGCGGTACTTAAACTCGGACTCTGACTGTGATTCTGCTCTTCACAGGCCAGATAAAGGAACGTCCCACTAGCTTTGCACTGCAAATGGAGTACGAACGCAGGACAAACAGAACACTGAGGTGGAGTGATTCAGGGTTTAATAAGTGACTTCGCTAGAATTGGCAAAATGCCCCTTGATTCTGAACAGCTACACTTGAGACTTCTGTTCTTTAGTACCCACCTCTAAAAACACAAGACTTTGTCCTGGCTGGTGTGGTTCAGCGGACTGAGTGCTGGCCTGAGAACCAAAGGATCGCCAGTTTGATTCCCAGTCAGGGCACATGCCTGGGTGGTGGGCCGGGTCCCCGGTGGGGGCCATGCGAGAGGGCAACCGTGAAGAGGCAACCCACATTTGTCTCACACATCTGTTTTTCTCTCCCTCTTTCTCCCTCCCTTCTCTCCTCTTTAAAAAATAAGTAAATGAGATCTTTAAAAATACAAGATTTTATCCTTGGAACAAGCTTTGCAGGGAAGAAAAAAGCTTCTGTTCAATAAGCTTAACCGTGAACTTGGACGGGCACAAGTACCATAAAAGCCCCGCACTTCGCACACTTGGACACGCACAGATCCGATTCAGTGGGCCTGGGTCAGGCCTGCGAGGCTCACCAGCTCCCTGGAGGCGCTGATGCTGGCCAGCAGCCCAGGCCACAGACCAGGCTTTAAGCAGCAAGGCCATAAAAGACAAGAGGTAGGACGTCATGTGTCAAGGTGTGCTTACTTCACAACTTGGACTGCTGGCCACAAAACAGTGGCAGGTTTTCCTTCTGGTGAGTGACAGGCTCTGCAGAAATGTCGACATAATTTCTTCTGGGGGAGGGGGAGAGGGTCCGAGTCTGATAAATAAGTGTAAAAGCATTCACCACACGGCAAGGCGGTGGTTTCAGACACCCAAAGGTGCTGTGGGCCCAGGGCGGAAAATTTCAGCCTCTGTGTCTGCCATGTCACAAAGGGACAGCGAAGGCTGGCAGAGTTCCGGAACCGGGCTGAAGTCCTCCTGAGTGGCCAAGCCAACCAAGTGTTCATCGAATGAAAACCACTGTACCCGTACCCAAAAGGGACAGTAAGGCCAGTGTGCTCTCCGAGGAGCGCTGTGGTGCTGTGTGCGAGTCTCGAGACTTCTCACAGCCCACGGAAAAGCCCGGGCGGAGACCACGGGGAGGGGCTGCTGGAACCCGGGAAAGTCAGCAGTAGCAGTGCCCGGCACCCTTTCTTCCCGTGGTCTCATGTGCCCCAGCAGAAATGGAAGCTTTCTGAACACTATCTTGCCGTCTTTGCGGGCTACTCTCTGTGTGAGGACTAAAACTTTAAAACTAGCCTTGGGAAGTGATGTGGCTTTGGAGAGCTGGATTCGAATCCCCGCCACTGAGGAGTTCTGTGGCCTTGGGCAACTTCGTTAAGCTTTCGTTCTGAGTTTGCTCCATGGACTATAAAACGAGGACAACGGCCATCTGGCCAGGACAAGAGTGAGGTCCTGCACTGCACGTGCCCAGCAGTGCTGCAGCAGGCCCAGGGAGGTGCGGGGGGCGCCCCAGCAGGACCACCCTCCCCAACGGAGCCCACGGGCCCCGATGTGCATGGCACTAATAGGCATGCATGTCACTGGGCAGGCTCTGTTCTCGGCTGGCTCACATTTCCAGCCAGCAGCTTACGTAAGTCACACCCACTTATTAAACACCCCTGACAATTCTCGATCTCTGCGTGCTCAGCGGAGTGCCGCAGTACTCAGGGAAGAAAGACTGTCACGTGTACAGCCATCTTGTCACCAGCCCTCCCCGCGCCTCCCCACCACGGGCTCTCACTTTCATTCTGCCTGCACCACAGGACCAGCACAACACCCTGACGGGCAGGAGGAGGGCCTGCCGCCTCCTCCCATCTCCCCACCCTGAGCCCCGCCCGAGCCGAGAGTAGCTCACCGGCCCCCAGTGCTGTCGGGAGGGACATGCTGCCCT